>WOXC01001591.1:0-94588 GCA_011680675.1 Gymnobelideus leadbeateri | reverse complement strand
AGCACAGACCTGTTCAAGGATGAGCAGTAGAAAGAATTCAAAGAAATTCAGGAAGACTTTTAGAAAGGTAAGAGAAATTAGAATATTTACAATTATTTCCACTCTATAGACAAAGCCCCTTTAGATGGTAGTAAATCCAAGATCAGTATGTCTGGCCAACATTACTATTTTCCCTGAAGAGATGATCTTCCACTTCTTTTTTTTTTTGGAAGGGGTAAAATAGGGTCATTGGGGTTAAGTGACTTTCCCAAGGTCACACGACTAGTTTTGTATTACGTATCTGAGGCTGGATTTGAACTCAGGTCCTCCTGACTCCAGGGCCAGTACTCTATGTTCACTGCACCACCTAGCCGCTCCTGATTTTCCACTTCTAATTCCATAGAAAGCACTTTGTGATGACCAAAGAGCAACATAAATCCTGGCCATTCCTATTATCATTATTTAAAAGTGGGGAAACAACCAGCTAATAAGGTTGTGAACTTCATCGATCCAAAGCCCTCTTTTCCGCTGTTCTATTCAATTACCAGCAGCTAGAGGGCGCCATAGTGCATAAAGAACCGGTCCTGAAGTCTGTAAGATTCCTATTCCTGAGTTCAAATCTGGCCTCAGACACCTACTAGCTGTGGGACCCTGGGCAAGTCACTTCATCCTGTCTGCCTCAGTTTCCTCATCTGCCAAATGAACTGGAGAAGGAAATGGCAAACCACTCCAATATCTTTGCCAAGAAAAGTCCATATGGGGTCACAGAGATGAGATTCAACAACAAATTTAACTGCCTTCAAGGTTCATGCACCAGGGAGCCTTGACTGACAATACATTGGGGGTTTTAGGTTGTATCAAAACAAAATGTAGTTTTAAAAAGAATAATACGAATCTTGGAGTCCAAATTCCCTTGGTTTGAATCCTTCCGTCCTTGGGAGAGAAAAGCATCCCTAGGTTTGAAATCACAGAATCAATTCCTTTGCTGAATTCAGCAGTGTGGAGGGTGGGATGGAGGATGTTTCTCTGACTCAGAGACCCAGTACGTCAGGGGGACAGGAGCCCCTGATTCTCCTCTGCTACTTGTAGATTCCCTACCCCCCAACACACACACACTTCCACCTCCCCTCCCCCTGGGGCCCAGAGAGCTGCAGGAAATGTGGCCCTTTCAACATCCGGTATCTTTTTCCCACAGCTGCAGATGAAAGTGCCTCTCTGAGAAAGTCCTTAGCACTCAGAATGTCAGAGCTAGGGGGAGAAACCTCAGAACACAAGACAAAGCACATCAGAGCTGAAAGGCCCTTGGAACACCAAACAAAGAACATAGAATTTAATTTAAGAACTGAGAGAGCCTTTAGAACAGAGTATCAGAGGTGAGAGGGCAATAGAATAGGGCATGTCAGAGCTCTGAGGGCTCTCAGAACAGGGAATGTCAGAGCTGGGAGGGCTCTCAGAACAGGAAATGTCAGAGCTGAGAGAGGGTTCTCAGAACAGGGAATGTCAGAGCTGGGAGGGCTCTCAGAACAGGGGATGTCAGAGCTGAGATGGCTCTCAGAATAGGGGATGACAGAGCTGAGAGAGGGTTCTCAGAACAGAGAATATCAGAGCTGGGAGGGCTCTCAGAACAGGGGATGTCAGAGCTGAGATGGCTCTCAGAATAGGGGATGACAGAGCTGAGAGAGGGTTCTCAGAACAGAGAATATCAGAGCTGGGAGGGCTCTCAGAACAGGGGATGTCAGAGCTGAGATGGCTCTCAGAATAGGGGATGACAGAGCTGAGAGAGGGTTCTCAGAACAGAGAATATCAGAGCTGGGAGGCCCTCAGAACAGGGAATGTCAGAGCTGGGGTAGGGATGCAGAGCTGGGAGGGTTCTCAGAACATAGAATATCAGAGCTGAGAGAGGGCTCTCAGAACAGGGGATGTCAGAGGTGAGGGGGCTCTCAGAATAGGGATGTCAGAGCTGGGAGGCCCTTAGACCAGGGAGTGCCAGGGCTGGAGTGGGCATGGGAGAAAACAGACAATATCAGAACTGGGAGGGCCCAGAAACACTGAACACAGTGTGCTAGATCTTAGAGACCATTCAGTTCAGATTCCTCATTTCCTAAGAAGATAATGGCTCAGAGAGAGGGGCAAGGATCTTCCCAGGGACACAGAACCAGTCCCGCAGGTCCAGGGCTAGCCCTCAGATCTTCTGCCTTTCAATTTGGGCTTTTCCCCACTGTGCATTCTCTGGCATCCTTTTCAGCACCGGTGGGGAGAAGAGCAGGAGGTGGCCTGAGGGTAGAGGGTAGAGATCTAGGTTCCCTTCCTATACTCCCCTCCCCCCCCCCCAAAAAAACCCCACTCTGTGTGCTCACGGCTTAGGGAAGGACCTCGATCAGAACTGTCCCCCACTCCCATCTCCATGGGAGAGCAACAGACTGGCATCAGAGCCAGGGAACTGAGAATGCTCCTGGAGGCCTTCTGAGAGGAGGTGGCATTGACCTTGGTTTGGCAGAAGGGGAACTGTTGGGGGATGGGGAGAGGATTCAGGCAAGGGGAAGGGGCCTCCTGCCTCCTGCCTCACCCTCCTCTTCTGCCCCCCTCTCCACTGCTTCTCCCACTTCTCCCCCTACCGCTCACCTCCTCCCTTGGTCCCTGGTTTGTCTTCTCTACTTCCCCATTTCTTCCAGAAGGATCGCTGCTAATGTGGAGCAGACCTGCGGTGCTGGAGCCTCTGAGGTCGCAGTTCCTCAGTCCGAAATTCGCATTTCTCGGGACCAAGTTCAAATCCAGCCATTTGAAGCCCGGATTCCTCCTCCTCCCTACCCCTACTCCCGCCCCCTGGGACAGGCTAGCTGGCTGGTCAGGGCGGAAAGCTCTGGAAGGGCGCAAGTGGGCAGCCTTAGGGAAAGGGGGCGAGGAGAGGGGAGGGAGGCGAGGGGAGGGGAGGGGGCGAGGGCCCGGCCTGGCCCCCAGCCCAGCCCGCTCCGCCTCTAAACTTAGCCGCAGTGACGCGCAGCTGCTGCTGCTTCTGGGGCTCGGGCTGCTGGGGAGGGGGGACTGGGGGGCTGGGGACGGTTGGGGGGAGGGGAGGGGAGGGGAAGGGAAAAGGAGGGGGGCGGCTCCGGCAGGCGAGCGCCTATTTATAGAGGCCCGAGCCCGAAATAGCGCCGGAGCCGAGCGGCCGGGATGACGCGGGAGCAGCCGGGGGCTGACTCACCGCGCCCCGCAGCCCAGCCGGCTGGGGGCAGTGGACGCAGCGCCCGCCCCGCTTATCCGGACCGTCCGCTGGGCCCCAGGAGAGGCGGGGGCGGGGGCTCTGTCCAGACCGCCCCCCGCCCCCCATCGTTGGGAAGCTAGCCTCCTGCCCCCTAGGCCACGGCTTCCCCCGACTCTGGCCACACAGCAGGGCAGTTTGCAGTTAGCCTCTGCCAGGGGGTGCTCCCACCTGAGGACACGATACCCTCAGGAAGCCTGCCCGGGGATCCTGGGGACAGCTGTGACCCCGAGACACCTCCCACCCTGTCATTTCACTCCTATCACGAGCCGGACTGGCTCGGTCCCATGTTTGGAAGCAGGGGGATCGACCCGATGACCCCGGGATGTGGCCCTCCTATCCATCGCTAACCATTCCTCTAACTCCATCCCCCTAACCACTGCCCCTCCCGCCCCCATCTCCCCATCTTCCAGAATGGAAGATCCTTGAGCAACGGGGTTCTCCTCTTTGTCTAGGCCTAGCACAGAGCCTGGCCCCTATGGGGACCAAATACACTCCTATTGCTTCACTGGGGTACAGTGAGCTGTAAGAGCGCTGCCTCGAGGCAGAGCCCCGGGCCTCGGTTTCCTCATATGTAAAATGAGGTGGTTGTACTTGCGGGGCCTCTGGGCTCCCTTTCAGCTCTGGGTCTGTAATTGCGGATTCCTGCCAGGAGGGGGAACAGGAGCTCCACAGACAATCTTCTAGACCAAGGAATAAACCAGGATTCATCTAAATGCCCTCTACAGAACTCTCAGAGCGGCAGTCGACAACCGGGGGCATGGGGCTAAATTAACAGCTAAATGCTTGCTGCTTTATTGGTTAAATTCCGGAGGGGAAAAAAACCCCATGCATAATTAAAAATAACCATAGTCATGGTCCACAATGAGTCACCCCAAATTCATTTGCACAGTTCCAAGATCCTGGAGGGCCGTCACTGGGATTCAGGGCAAAGAGTCCTGGCTGGGGCTCCAGAGGATGAGACCTCTGAGCCCTGACTCTGCCACTTAGAAGTTGTGTGGCCACAGGGAAGACACAGCCTCTTTGAGTCTCCAGGACCCAGGCACCCACGAAGTTCAAGCGTCAGAGTCAGTTCACTGTCAGGCATGGACCTCCTGCTGAAATCGCCAGGAACAAGTACTACCTTCTGAGCTATGCGATTGTAGGCAAGGCTTGTGGTCTCTGAGACTGAGTTTGCTCATTTGTAAAATGAAGTACTAATGCCTATATAATGGGGTAGTAATACCTACCTCCTAAGGTTGGTCCAGGGTCCACATGAGATAATGGATAGAGAGTATTTTGTAAATATTTATCACGCTAACGTTTAGTGTTCCTTGTTCTTATGGTTGTAACCTTGAACCTTTGTGTGTCTGTTGGGAGAAAATTCTGACCCTTCCTACAATTCCCCCAAGAAGCTTACTGGCTATACATAAATGCTTAGTGCTTAAATGAATGGTTGACTGCCTCTTGCCTGTAGGAGGGGATACTGACTCCTCAGTTCAACTGTGCAATACGCTTCACAATCTGGCTCTAGCCTATTTTCCCCAGACATTCTCTGCTCCACTCAAACTAGCCTTGTTGCTATTGCCCCAAACTCTGCAGCCCATCTCTGGCCTCTGTGCTTTTGCTCAGGCCATCCCCCCTCCCAGGAATGCCCTTCCCCCTCACCTCCACCTCTTAGGAACCTGAGATTCCTTCAAGGTTCAGCTCATATGCTACTTTCTTCAGGGAGTCTTCCTGATCTCAGTGATCTGATCTCCTCAGACCTCACCTAACACTTTGTACAACTTCATGGCATTAATCATGCACTAATTGCAGAGTATTATAGTTGTCCATATCAATTTCTTATCTCTCTACTAAATTATAAGCTCCATGAGGGCAGGGACCCCACCCCCCATTTTTGTCTAAACTTTGTATCTTCTCCAGGGCTGAGTTTTCAGTGTCCAGTTGCATGGGTGAATCTTGTTCAACTCTTCATTATACAGAAAGGTAAACTGAGGCCCAGAGAGAAGAAAAGTCATATAGCCAGCCACTGACAGAGCCAAGATGAGGCCCTAGGCCCCATGACTTTTTTAAGAAAAGTTTTTTTGGGAAGCAGAGTTAAATGACTTGCCTAGGATCCCACAGCTTTAAGTGTCTCTGTCCAGATTCAAACTCAGGTCCTCCTGACTTCAGGACTGGTGCTATATCCACCTAGCTGGCCCTCCAGAACTCTATTGTGAATTCACTGAGACTCTACTACATATCTGGTCCAGTATTGGGACTGAAGGCAGAGCCAGAGGAAAGGACATTGGAGGAAAATGAGGAGGTCTGTTCTAGCTCTGTTCTTTCCTCTGGTGCTGGGTGATCTAAGAAGACTCCCCTTCCTTCTATGGGACTCCTCTGTTCCCTGCTCTAAACTGGGTCACACTCTGGTGTCCATGCTCCACTTTCCCGATGCCATCTTGGGCAGACAGGGTTTGGGGAAGGGCCTGAAGGCACAGGAGGGGGTGGGTGGGAGAGGGAGGACAGAAGGGACTTCTTCAACCATGAGTCACCTGGAGCAAAAACTCCAGTGGGAACAGGCAGATGCCATGGCCACAGCTGATGTGTCATCCTGGAACTGTCTGATGTCATCATTGCCACCTCCAAAGAAAAAGGACGTCACCCACCTCAGCTCCAATGACAAGTCTGAGCCTGGCTCCTGAGTCCACTGTTGGGAAGATCAGGAAAAATAGGAAGGGGTTTGAGTCTCAGCACCGGGGAAACCTTCCCTGACTCATCGAGGGCCCCGATTTGGGTAGGGAGGGGGTGAATGAAATCACCTGTGATATGTTTTACCACTTGGCAGTTGTACAATTCCAAGATCAAAATTATGTCCCCCCAGCTCATCAGGATAAAAATAACAACACCACTTAAAGTTTACAAAGCATTCGATCTCACTCAATCCTCACAACTCTGTGAGGTAAGGATTGCTAGCATCCCCATTTTATGAATGAGAAAACCGAGACTCAAAAAGAACAAGTAACTTGTCCAGGGTCACACAACTTGTGAGGAAGGGTCTAAAATTATCTCTGTTTTACAGATGAAGAAACTGAGGCACAGAAAGGTTAAATAATTTATCCAGGGCTTTACAGTCAGTAAATTTCTTGTTTCTTGCCTTCATGTCCATTGCTCTCTTTACTACACTCTGACTCCACAGACAGTGGCTATCTGCTCTCTGAATCTGCTTAATGCCAGGGGACAACCCTAGATTCTGAATCAAAACCCAAGATTTAGAGAAGCAGAAACTTGGAATCTGCTCCTTAGCTCGTCCCTGGATTATTCTGTGACTTTGAACAAGTTGCTTTCTATGGGGCCTCTCCCACCCCAACTCTTAGTGGAGAGGTGGTAGACAACAGGGGCAAAATGAAGAATACAGAGTCAGATATGACCAGTGGGTTGATTTGTTTTGCCTTATAGTATTTATGCAACAAAAGCAGTGATTAGAGGAAAATTTATATCTCTAAATTTCCACATCAATAGAGAAAGAACAGACTAATGAATTGAGTATGTAATAAAAAAAACCTAGAAAAGGAACAAATAAAGAATCCTCAAACACTAAATTGTAAATCCTAAAAATTAAAGGTGAAATTAATAAATTTGAGAGTAAAAAAGCATTGAATTAATAAATAAAATTAGGAGTTGTTTTTATGAAAAAAATAGCATTTGTTTATGTCTTGTTATGGTGAAGGAAGGGGGCCATAATAGGGATGCAAAAAGGGAGCATCAATAAAATACTGAGTTTTTAAAATGCAGATTTGTTGATCTTTTGTTTTTATGTTGCCTTCATTTCCCAAATTATCCTTCTTCCTCCCAGGGAGCCATCCCTTATTAAAATTAAGTCCCTTATTAAATAATTATTTTCAAAAAAGAGGGAAAACAACACAGTTCAGCAAAATCAATCAACATGTCAAAAAAGTCTGACATTATATGGATTGTTCCATCCCTAAAGGTCCCCACCTTTGTGAAGAATTGGGGAGAGGAAGAAAGTGTCTTCTCCTCCCCCTTCTTTTAATGTTTTGTCTTGTCCAACTCTTTGGGACCCCATTTGCAGTTTCCTCAGCAGAGATACTGGAGTGGTTTACCATTGGCTTCTCCACCTCATTTTAAGATGAGCAAACTAAGACAAACAGGTTTAAGTGACTCGCCTGGGGTCATACAACTAGTAATGTCTGAGGCCAGATTTGACCTGAGGAAGATGAGTCCTCCTGATGCCAGATCCAGTGAGCCGCTCCACTAGCTGCCCACCTTCTCTTTTATAAGCTTGGTTATTAAAACGTCCCAGCATTGAGTTCCAATGTTTGATTTTTGTGGTTCTTCACATTTACATTGTAGTAGTAGTCTGGACCTATATTGCTCCCAGCTGTTTATTTTTTTGCATCAGTTCATAGAAGTCTTCTCATGTTTCTCTGTATTTTTTTTTTGTTTCTTTGCTGTTTCTTACAGCACAAGAGTCCAACACATTAATGTAACATGCTTTCTTTAGTCATTTCAGTACAATGGACACTAACTTTGTTTCTACTTCTTTGTCCTTACAAAACTGCTGCTATAAATATCTTGGGAGGACCTTTCCTTTTTTTCTCATAGACTTCCTTATGGAAGAATGCCCATCAATAAGATTTCCTGCCACTTAAACTGCATGGGTTTTGTACGTACATAGTTATTCACATGTTGCATCTCCCACTAAACTATAGGCTTCTTGAAGGCAGGGCCCATTTTTGCCCTTCTCTGCACCCTCAGGGCTTAGCAGGTGTATGGCACAAAGCAGGTACTTACTGCTTATTGACTGAATGACTGGATGAGAGTGGGTCTCTAGGTTAAAGAGTATGGATATTTTAACCTCTCTCTTCATATAATTTCAAATTACTTTCTAGGGCAGTTGGAGCAATTCGTAGCTCCACCACCCATGCACAGTCTTTCTAACAGACAGCTGACTGGTGCAATGGCTACACAGCTGAGTCTGGAGTCAGGAAGACCTGAGCTCAAATTTTACTTCAGACACTTACTGTGTGTCTGCCTCAGTTTCCTCATCTGTAAAATGGGAATAATATGAGGATCAAATGAGATAAGAATTATAAAGGGCTTAGCACAGTGCCTGGTACAGGGTAAGTTCTATATAAGTATTAGTAGTTGTCATCATCATCATCTCTATTATTATCATGGAAAATTCCCATTATCTTGATCAATTTTCTGAATATAAGGTGAAAGCTCAGAACATATACATGTATGCATATATATGTACATATGTATATAACACACAGTATACATGCTGTTGTTCAGTCTTTTCAGTCACATCTGACTCTCTGTGACCCCATTTGGGGTTTTCTTGGCAAAGACACTGGAGTGGTTTGCCATTGCCTCCTCCAGCTCATTTGACAGATAAAGAAACTGAGGCAAACAAGGTTAAGTGACTTGCTCAGGGTCACACAGCTAGTAACTGTCTGAGGCTAGACTGAATTTAGGCCTTCCTGACTCCAGGCCTAGCATTCTATCCACTGTGCCACCTAGCTGCATAGATAGATAGATAGATAATAGATAGATATATACATAGATACATAGATATACACAGACACATTTATACACTGCTTATATACATACACACATGTGTACACACATATATTTAAAATTCAGAACATCTATTTATACACATATGTTCTGGGGGTTATATATCTGTATATATATGTGTGTGTATATATATATATATATATGTACATATACATCCATCTATCCATACATACATAATATACTGTAATAGTAAGCACCCTAGCATACCCAGGATGGTTGCTAGCACAGGTTCTTTGATCTGCTTTTCCAAAGGAAAGCAACTCAAAAAGGGTTAACAATCTTACTTTAATCAAACATATATATCATCCACTTAGTTCAGGGGAAAAAGTCAGCACCCTGAACTTCAAAGAAAATACAAACAGAAAGTACAAGTAGACGAAAAATACAGACAGAGAAAATATCAATTCAACATATCAACAGACAGGGTTTCTGTCTGTCTGACTATTACATACATACATAGTTAGTTACCAGAGAGAGAAGCACCATCATCTGGGTTTTCAAAGCCAGGGGGTTCAACGGCTACCCAGAGTCTCATCTGGCCAAATCACACAACTCTTCCCATTAGTGAGCCCCAAAGGAAACCTCACCTCAGAATATATATACCCTTCTTCATGGTCAGAGGACATCACAACTTTTGTGACCTACTGCTTAACTACAAAGTAACAAAAGGTGTGGGCCTTCCTGAAAAACAGCTTCCCCCTATCAAGCCTCTCCTGTTGGGTTCCCTAGGCCTATTAAGGGGCTGGGAAGATCTTTAAATTCCCTTAATTACACACACTCACATCACTATACATGTGATAATTTGTTTCCCCTTTTGGGACCTCAGTTTACCCATCTTGAAAATAAGGAGACTGAACTAAGTGATCTCTAATCACCCTTGCATCTTTGAAACTGATTCTGGAATAATATACCTAAGGCCAGAGACAATGTTCCTTTATGATCATTTAGGCCCCTAATAAATTTTAATTGACCAATTATCTGCATCACCAGTGACTCGTACGTAGAAAATGTTTGATAAATGTTTATGGATTGTAGAGGTTCTGCTCCAGGAGTCTAATATTCTCCCTTGAGTCCCTCAAGAGTCCCACTCTGGTCTGTAACAAGTAAACTGTGTTGTGTTTAGCATTCAGATCTATCACAAATACACATGTATCAATTATGTATGTATGTATGTTCCTGGAGGACTTGTTGGCCAACACGGATATCCCCTTACTGGTCAAGAATTGTAGTTTTCAGGGGCAGCTAGGTGGCACCATGAATAGAGCACTGGCCCTGGAGTCAGGAGGACCTGAGTTCAAATCTGGCCTCAGACACTTAACACAAAAACTAGCTGTGTGACCTTGGGTAAGTCACTTAACCCCAATTGCCCTAAAAAACAAAACAAAACATGTAAACAGCTTTATTAGGCTTTAGCAGACTGCCCAAGGGGTCCATGCCACAAAAAAAGGTTTTATGTATTAAATAATAATTCAAGTTACCTAGTAGAAAGAGGAAGTAAGAGATAATAATAGTCCCCACCTCCCAGTGGCCTGCTAGGTGGCAGAAGGGATAGAATATTGGGCCAAGTGTCAGGAAGAATCACCTTCCTGAGTTCAAATCCAGCCTCAACCACTTACTAGCTGTGTGACCCTGGGCAAGGTACTTAACCTTGTTTGCCTTGGTGTCTTCATTTGGAAAATGAGCTGGAAAAGGAAATGGCAAACTATGCCTGTATCTCTGTCATATATCTGTGGCACAAAATCTTAGCAAATTAGTCTCAAGGGCTCCAGCATGATCTAAAGGTATTGCAAATCACATATTCCACCAATTGCAAATGTATGAGAACAAGAGACCTTCAGTTCTCTTGCCAGAACATTCTAATGTATTTTTATCAATTGACTGACACGTGGGTGAGCAGTCTAAGTTAGTGGTCAGGTCCTTTAATTGAATTTTCTTTATCAGTTTGAGACTTGAATATCGATCTTCCTGAAATTCCTCACCAGGACCAGGATGTGTCGTGGGGCTCCTGAAAGCAAAGCCAACAGACCTTTATCTCTTATGGAGTTTACCATGCTGGAAAGGATTCAAGAAAGGGTCCAGGGATGGACGTTGTCAGGCAAGGACCAGATGAGCAAAATTCCCAGGGGTACCTCACCTGCTTGGCTGCAGGGGGATGGATGGTGTAGCAGATTTTCTTCACCACCATTTCCAGAACCAAGAGGGAATATAGTTATCTTTGGCAGAGGCTGGAGCACCCACTTTGCTGGGACGTCAACATCTGATATGCGGACGTGAAATTCTGAAATTCTAACATTTTACAAGTCTGAGCTGTGCTGCCACTCTAAGACTGTCCAAGGCTTCAGAGGCCTTTGTTGCCTGTGAAATAAAATTCAAATTCTTCTAACTATTATTCACAATCTGATGGCCACCCTTCACTTCTAGCCTTATCTTATAGTCTACCCTCCAATACTTTACATTCTAATTCAACTGGGTAGCTCCTTCTGCACCCTGGTCTTCACTCTTTCTTTCTCCTTACCTGCTGGTTTCCCAAGCTATCCTCTAAAGTCCATCTCAACTGCTACCTCCTCTAATCAATCTTCATCAACCCCCATTGGGAAAGATTAAAAACTTAGCATGTGCTGTGAGTTGAGCCCTGAAACTGGAGTCAGAAAGACCTGAGTTCAAATCCAGCCTTAGGTGCTTACTGGATGAGTGACCCTGGTCCAGTTATTTGACCTCTATTTGCTTCATTTTTCTCATCTGTAAAACAGAGATAATGAGGTCGGCTAGGTGGCACAGTGAATAGAACACTAGCCCTGGAGTCAGGAGGACCTGAGTTCAAATCCACTCTCAGACCCTTAAAACACTTACTAGTTGCGTGACCTTGGGCAAGTCACTTAATCAATTGCCTAGCCTTCCCCCCTCCAAATAAAATAAAATAAAATAAAATGGAGATAATAATAGTCCCTACCTCCCAGCAGGCCTGCTAGGTGGCACAGGGGACAGAATCCCAGACCAAGTGTCAGGAAGAGTCACCTTCCTGAGTTCAAATCTGGCCTCAACCACTTACTAGCTGTGTGACCCTGGGCAAGATACTTAACCTTTGTTTGCCTTAGTTTCTTCACTTGAAAAATGAGCTGGAGAAGGAAATGGCAAACTACTCCTGTATCTCTTCCAAAAAAACCCAAATGGGGTCATGAAGACTTGGAGATGACTGACCAACCTCCCAGGGTTCTTTCAAGGATCAAATGAGATGATAATTGTAAAGTACTTAGGTCAGTGCCTGGAACATGGGAGGTAGTATATAAGTGCTAGTTATTATGTAGCTACTCTCTGTTGCTATTATCATCTAATAAAAGTGACCTCTACTGGTTTTATTTCCCTGCTGGACTGGGAAGTTCGACAGCAGAGACTGAGCCTCACCCAACTTTGTATCTCTCTCAACCATAAGAAGCACAGTGCTTTGCATTCAGTAGTTTAATAGTTGTTCATTGGCTGAATGAATGAGATTTTTGCATTTCTTAGTTCCAAGCCTCCAATTCTAATGCACAATGATTCTGTGAACTTAAGAGCCAAATACCCTCTGAGTCTAAAGGAGTGGCCAGAGGATGGTGGTCAGGAGGGTGAAGGAGAGAAGGAGAGTGCCCTTGCATTGAGTCCATATCACAGGAGTCTGGGTTGAAATAATTGGGATCATTTAGTATGGAGAAGATTGGAGAAGGGGGTGGGCCAGTGCACATGATCTTCCAGGATGTGAAAGGCTGTCCTCTGAAGAGGAATGTTCTATCTGAAAGGGAACCACAAGCAAGTTGGCGGGGGGTAGGGATTCTGACAGGCAGATTTAGGCTTGATGTTAGGAAAAACCTCTTAACAATTAGAACTGCCCCAAAGTGGAAAGAAATCCCTTGAACAGTAGTGGGTTTGGTTCCCTCTTCTTCTTTTATTATTTTTTTAAGCAATTCGGTTTAAGTGACTTGCCCAGGGTCATACAGTTAATAAGCATCTGAGGCCAACTTTGAACTCAGATCCTGACTCCAAGACCAGCACTCTGTCCACTGCGCCACCTAGCTGCCCTGATTCCCTCTGCTATAAATGTTTCAAATAGAAGCTGGATGACCATTTGCAGCCAGCCTCATAATGGGGATTCTTTTAATGCATAGTTAATGCATGAGGTCACTTCCAGCTCTCAAACTGTTATTCAATTGTTTTGAGCCTGAAATTCTATGATTCTGTACTTTCAAGATTCTAAACCTATGAGTCTAAAATTTTTTTTAACTTTTTTTTTTTAACTTCTGGGACTAGAAGATTCTAACATTCTTTGATTCTGAATCTGATATTCTGACAGGTCATGTGATTCCTCGAGCTTAAGCCTCTAAAATTCTCTGATCCCATGAGGCTAAGATTGGAGAATTCTCTGATTCTGAGTCAGAGTCCAAGATTCTTGGATTCTATGATTTGATGACTTGGAGACTCAAATATTCTCTAATTCTCTGAGCCTGATTCTAGCATTTTAGAATTCTGTGCCCCTCGGTGGTCTGGGGTGCAGGCTTCGAACCTGTATCTGTCTAGCTACACAGTGGTTCAATTCCACCTTTCCAGGGCTCTTAGATGATGGAATTCTTTAAGCCCATGAGTCTAAAATTTTTAACAGAAAATTCTAACCTTCTATGATTCTGTGTCTAAAATTCTAGGTTTCTTTGATTGTGAGTCTGAGCCTTTAAAATGGGCATGATTCTTTAGGGCTAGGATTTTATAACTAACTGTCTGATTCTGAGTCCCATGATTTCGGGAGTCCGAGTTCAGAATTCTTGGGTTCTGTGAGTTTGAGATTCTAACATTCTTTGGTTGTGGGTCTGAGATTCTAAGATCCCATGAATTTTAAGATTCAAAGAGACCCTTCTCTGCTTCTGGGGTCTGAGTCTGATTCCAACATTGGGTATTGTGTGGCTCCGAGATTCTAGAATTCTGCAAGTTTACTGGGCTGACATTCTTTGGCTACTACAATTTAAGGCAGTTCTCTGACTTCTAAAATTCTTCCGCCCCAGATCCACCTGCAAGGGGGCGCCGAAACACCTCCCCCTCAGTCCCGAGCAAGCTTCTGCTGCGATCCCAAGAGGGGCCGCGAGGGGGTGATGCGACCAAGTCCCAAACTCGGTCCCCAACCCACGACAGAAGCTTCCTCCGAGCCCTGGAATGTTCCGCGGACAACAGCCTCCCCGGCGCCCGGGGACCGACCCACGAGGGTTGCACTTCTCGGTGCCCTGGCCCTGGCTCCATTTCCCGACGCGCTGACCTTGATTCCACGGAGGCTCCACTTCCTGACGCGCTGACCTTGACTCCACGCAGGGTCCACTACCCAACGCGCTGACCTTGACTCCACGCAGGCTCCACTTCCCGACGCGCTGACCTTGACTCCACGCAGGGTCCACTACCCAACGCGCTGACCTTGACTCCACGCAGGCTCCACTTCCCGACGCGCTGACCTTGACTCCACGCAGGGTCCACTTCCCGACGAGCTGACCTTGACTCCACACAGGGTTAGACCTTGGCTCTAAGTGGGATCCGCACCCCACTTTGCGTGCCCGCCCTGGTTTCAGCTGGGGGCCTCCTCCCAGCTCTCGGGTCCTGGCTCCACGCGGGGTCCTCGCCCCGGGACCCCGATGTCTGGTTCCTCCCACTCTTCCATGTTGTGGCTCGGGGGGATGGAGGGTCGGGGCTCCGGGGGTCGGGGGCGCGTGTCCCGCCTATCCTGCAGCTGGCCCCCCGCGCGCGTTCTCGAAGCCCGCGGGGCCACGCACGAGCGCGCGCCGCGGCATGCAGTGAGGCGCGATCCATTTTTACCCCGGGTGGCGCCTAAAAATAACATCCCCGCTCGGAGAAGCGCCTGAAATAGCCGCCGCCAGATATGGCAAAGCGACTCAGCGCTTCCGGGGAGCGGAAGGGGAGGAGGGGGAGCGCCCCGGAGGCCTCAGCCTGAGCCTCCCGGCGCTTCTCACGACACCCTCCCCCGCCCAGGCCCGCAGCCCCCCGCGCCCCACCTCTCCAACCCCCATCTTTCCATCTCGGGCTCCCCAGCCTTCCAGCCTCCTGCATTCTGGCTCTCCCCAGCCCGCATCCTTCTGTACTCCCTCCTGAATCTCTCCAGCTCCGCTGCAGCCTCCTGTTTCCCTCGTTTGTCTTTTCACCCCTATCCCCTAATCCCCAGTTCTCTAGCCTGTCTCCCTATCCCTGCATCCCACATTCTTCCATCCTCCATCTTACCCCTCATTTTCCCTTTCTCTTCTCTGCCATCCCCATCTCTTCTCCCAGTCCTTATCGTTCTGTCCCATTCATCCCACCATTTCTATCCTGAGCCTCTTTGCCCCATTTTTCTTCCCTTGAATCTTTCATTTCCACTGTATCCTTTTTTTTTCACATCTATATCTTCCCAGCTCCATATCCCCATCTCTAGTTTTCTTACCCCAAATTTCTGTCCCTCCATCCCGCCATTCCACATAGAGAGACATTGTGTCAAAAGATGTTGGAGTGAGAAAACACTGTGTGTATCTCAATCCTTCCAATTACTACCTGGATGACCTTGGATAAATCGTTTAACTTTTCCAGCCCTCAATTTCCTGTGAGGGCATTGAACTAGGTGATCTCTCTGGGGATACAGATGTCTAAGCCCTGTGTCCAGAGAGGGGGTAAGGAAGGGAGAGGAGTTGGAAGAACCCTCTGAGAACCTTCCAGGACTCCAGGAAGGGGTTCACCCTGGAAGTTCAGGAAGGAGAGGTCACTTGGTTGGGATGCAGTTCAGAGGCCTCCCTGGAGGAGTTTTAAGCAGTCCATCAAGACCTTTGTAGAAAGATAAGTGATGGGAGGACATTCCAGGCTGAACCTGGCATGTGGAGGTATGAGGACACCAGTCTGGGAGAGCAGAGGAGATGGATGGGAGTAGTCAAGACTTGACTACTGAACCCACAGGGTTCAGTCCAAATCTCGAGGGCTCAGAGTGGAGCTGGGGGTCATAGTCCAAGATCTGACCTTAGGACTTAATCTGGGGTCAAAGTCAAGACCCAGTCTTGGGCCATGGGAAGGGCTCAGTCCAAGGCTGAAGCTGGTGTTCAGGGTTAGGGCTCAGTCTAAGGCCAGATTCAAGGCTTCATCTGCAGCCAGGGCCAAGTCTGAGCCCCATGTTCTGGGCTGTTTCTGCTGTTTCTGCGGGTAGGTCTCAGACAGCAGCAGACAGACATTCTATATCTCCAGCACCTAGCCCAAGGCCAGGGATGAAGCAGGCAGTTGATAAGGTAAATGCTTATTAAATCAAATCAGAGTTCCTTCCATAGCTGGGCTCAGGGCATAACCCAGGGCCTGTGGGGCCAAGGCTTGATGTGGGGCTGAAGTTAGGGCTCAGTCTAAGGTCAGGTCCAATGCTCAGTCTGGGATCAAGATCAAAGGCCAATCGTGTCCCATTCAAGGATTTGTCTAGGGCCTGAGTTCTAGTTGGGTACTGGGGTCAGGCTGAAGTCTGAGCTGGAGTCAAGACTTGTTCCAGGGCTAGGCTTGGAGCTTTGTCTTGAGTTAGAGTCAAGGGCCAGGTGGAGGCCAGGCTCAGAAGTCAGTTTAGCTCTGAGATCAGGGCTTAATGTAGGACCAGGAACGAGGCTGAGTCTAGGGGTGTTTGGAAGCAAAGCTATACCTGGGGTAGACAGGGTGACTGGGGTTTTGGCTCAGGTCCCTCAAATCTAGACAGTACCAGCAGCACCTGGGCTCCCTCAGAGAAAGAACTGAGCTTTATGCAGAATTAGTTCAAATAATTAAATAATAATAAGTGCTAGCTTTGTTATAACTTTAAGGTTTACAAAGAATTGTTTGGTTCTCATAACACTGAGGCAAAGGCTATTATCCCCATTTTAAGGATGAGGAAACTGAGGCTTATCGATGTCACATGACCTGTACCTGGTTGCACAGTCAGTAAGTATCTGAGGCAGGATATGAATTCTTGTCTTCCTGCCTTCAAGTTCACTATCCTCTGTCCTCTGTCCTCTGTCCTCCCACCATCTCCACCTTCTCTCCTTTCTTCCCAGGGATTCATGCTTCTTGGTGCTGCTGCCTCCCATAGCTCCCTAGAAGCAGCTTCACTGGGACACAGGAGTCTTCAAGGGCAGAATGCCCTGGCTTTTGTATTATTTATTTATTATTATTTATTCTGTATTCTGTAATACTGTCAGTCAGTATTTATGAAGCACCTACTATGTGTCCAGCAAGCAAAACTACAAAAAGCATCCCCTGTCCTTAAGGGGCTTACAGTCTAATGGATGTGGCCTTGAGCTCTGAGACCTCCCCACCCTTTACAACTAAATGCCTTGTTGGTTTTTACTAGACTCATAAGTATTTTGTGTCCCTTTTCTTCGGATGTCAAAATTATGTGAATCCTGCCTCTTGAGTCAGAGGTCTAGTGGGGTCAACAGCAGGCCTTAGAGTGGCCCAGGAGCCACAGTGAGGACCCAGTCTGGGCCCAGGGTCAGGGCATTAGAGTTGAGACAGAAGTCGATGGGGTTCATTCGGAGTCAGGTCAATAGGCACCTACTGTGGGAGGCACAGAAATAAGCATTTAGTAAACACCTACTCTTCCAGGCAGCTAGGTGTTCTAGTGGATGGAGTGCCAGGTCTGGGGTTGGGAAGACCTGAATTCAAATCCTGTCTCAGATGGGTTCACTAGCTGTGTGACCCTAGACAAGCCCCTTAACCATATTTACCTCAGTTTCCTCATCTGTAAAATGAGCTGGAGAAAGAAATGGCAAACCACTCCAATATCTTTGCCAGGAAAACCCTAGATGGAGAAGAGTCAGACACGACTGAACTACAAACATGCCAGGAAACGTTTACAAATATTTCATTTGAACTTCATAACAACCCTGGCAGGTAGATATGATTATTATCCTTACTTTACAGGAGAGAAAACAGGCTGATAGAGGTTAAGTTACTTGCCCAAGGTCTCATAGCTGCGAAGTATCTGAAGTCGGATCTTAATTTGGGTCTGATTATCACCAGGTCCAGCTCCCAGCACCAGAGTGCAAGGCATTCTTATGAGCTTTGGGGAGACACAAAAAAGGCCCAAAAGAAAAGCAAGAACAGTCCCTCCTCTCGAGGACCTCACAGTCCCAAATAGGTCCTCACAGTACAAACAAGATAAAATAAAAGACTGATCAGATATAACCTCCGAGGGAAAACACTAACATTAAGGGAAGCTGGAAAAGTGTAGCAGAAGGTGAAGCTTTAACTAAGGACCTGAGGAAGCCAGGAGGCAGAGGTGAGCAGGGAGACAGTTCAGCCTTGAGGAACAGCCAGTGAAAATGGCCCATCAGCCTGTCAGGTGTGAGGAAGAGCAAAATCAGTGTCCCAGGATCACCAGCTACATGGCCATTGGAAAGGGAGGGAGGGGTCCAGACAAGAAAGCCTTAAAAGAGAAATGGGAAATTTTATGTTTGCTTCCAGAGGTGATAGGGAGCCACCGGAGTTGAGAGTGAGGGGTGCTATGGTCAGATTGGTGCTTTAGGAAGATTGACACTTGAGTGAAAGATGGGTTGGTGTGGGGAGATTTGAGGTGAGGAGTTAACCAGCATGCATGGATAGTAGCCCAGGTGGGAGGAGATGAGGGCTGCATGAGAGGAGAGAAGGGGGTGTTTTTGTGTAAGCTTTTACCCACATAGAGGATGGCACTGAGCCAGCAGCTTGGAGAGGATTCTGGTCCCCTCAACAGTCCTCAGCAGGACATTAGGAAAGAGGTAGGGGAAGGGGAGAAAGATGAGACCAGAGCTGGGGTCGAGGCTCAGCCAGAGAAGGGCTAAGTCTTGTGCCAGTTTCAAGGCTCCCCTGGTCTCAGGGCCCTGATGAAGCAAGGATGAGTGTGGGTCCCAACACCAAAGTTCTGTCTGGTGTCAGGGCACAACCCAGAGCCGGAGTCTGGATTCCCCCACAAATATGGGATCAGGACGTGGTCAGAGAGGCCAGAGCAGAGATTTAGACTATGGTCAGAGTCTGGGCTTGGTCTGGTATCCTATTCAGAACTCAGTTGGGATCAGGATTCAATATGGTGCCAGGGTCAAGGCCTGTTGTGGGCTTTTGGTCAACCAGAGGTACAACTAAGGTTGGTTGAACTGGACTTTGCCCAAAGGCTTCTTCAGCCACCAGAACATCAACTAGCTTCATGCTAATTACCAAGGATAATTAGCTAAAATAGGAAACAACTTCTTTCCAGTCCCACCCCCTCACTGCACCTCACCCTGCCCTGGGCCCTGCCTCCACTCCCTCACCCCACAGATGCCCTGGTATCTCTCAGCTTTGGTATTCCAGACTAGTGTCCTGGGGTCTCCTCCCTCCTTGGGGCCTTCTTTGCCAAACTGTTTCCTGCCACCCCACCCCTCCCATGGCCCACCTGAATTTGCTGCAAGTTAATTTTTGGACTTGTTTTGTATACCTTGTCACAGGTGCCCAAATGATGGGCTCTGCTTATGGGTTCACACTGCACCCTGGGGTCAAGGTTGAGGACCAGTCTAGGACTCAGGTCAGGTCTTACTATAAGATAACGTTTAAGGCTCATTCTGGGCCCCAAGGTACCAGTGCTAGGTTCAGGGATGTGTTTGGAACAGGGGTCCAGGTTATTCTAGAGCCAACCTCAGGGCTCAGTCTAATGCCAAGGTTAGGGCTCCATGTGGGATTAAAGAGCTCGGTTTTATAGCTGATATCAGAACTCAGTGAAAGACCAGTCAGGGCTCTAATTTGATCTCATTGTGGACCAAAATCAAGCCTCCAAGTAGAGCTGTGGTGGGAGAGGAGAGTCCCTAATCGGAGGTGGGGTGGGGTGGGGTGGACGCTCCCCGCTGGGTCTTTGCCAAGGGGCCACCATATTAAGAAAGGATGAAAGCAGGGCCTTCTTCAGTATCAGACAAACCAGCGTTTACCCCTGATTAGATAGTAAGCTGCTTCTAACCCCACCCCCACCTCCTGGCATTCTCCCAAAGCTCTATTGCTGGTGGTTTCTCATTGCCCTCCGGTCTTCAGGGCCGGTGACCTGGAATCTGTTCTTCCACTCTGGCCTTGGGTTTCAGGATGTCTCTGTCTTTCTCACCAAATGAATTTAAGAGGTTGGTTTTGGACGCATTTCATGCTTATTGAAGCAGGTGGGTTTTTTCTCTCCCTCTTTGCCACATGTGACAGAATGGTGAGTTCTGGCTCTAGGCTTAGGGCCAAGTCTGGGGTTTGGGTTTGTAGACAGATGGAGGCCAAGATCAAAAATAAGCCCTTTTTTGGAAAGTCAGGGCTCCATACAGGGCGTGTGTTAGGGCTCAGTCTGACGCCCAATGAAAGCTAAGCCTGGAGTTCCAGGGTTCAAGACTGAAGCACACTGGTCCAGGCAAAGGGACTCTTAGACTCCACCTCACACCCATCGATTAGGGAATGGCTGAACAAGTTACAGCACATGTGTGCAATGGAATGCTATTGTTTGGTAAGAGAGGATGGAGGGGATGGTTTCAGAAAAACCTGGGAAGTCTTGTATGAATTGATGTAGAGGGAAATGAGCAGAATGGGGAGAACAATTTACATGTGGGCAACATTGTAAAGAAAAACAATTATTTTGAAAGACTTAGAAAACTCAGATCGGGGCAGCTAGGTGGCGCAGTGAGTAGAGTGCTGGCCCTGGAGTCAGAAGGACCTGAGTTCGGATCCGGCCTCAGACACTTAACACACACAAACAAAAAAACCTAGCTGTGTGACCTTGGGCAAGTTACTTAACCCCAACTGCTCTCCAAAAAAAAAAAAAAAAAAGCAAAATAAAAATATAAAAAAAAAAAAAGAAAACTCAGATCAACATGGCGGCCAACTATGGTTGTAGTGGACAGATGATGAAGAGCATCACATATCCCCAGACAGAGAGGTGAAGGACAAATATGCAAAATGAGACATGTTTTTGACATAGTTAATATAGGAATTTATTTTGACTATGAGTTATTTGTTACAAGGTTTCTTTTATTTTTTTTTTTAGGGATGGGAGAAGTAAGAGAAAAAAATTACTTGACAATTGAAGGGGGAAAGAAAAAGCCCAGTCTGTAGCCAAGATCAGGTTTCCATTCAGAGCTGGAGTTAGGTTCATTCCATAGCTGGGGTAAAGTTTAATCTGGGAAATCAGGGTCAGGGATCAGTGCAGAGCAGAGAGCCAGGCTCATTCTGGAGATAGTGTTAGGCAGAATTGTAACTGGAATGGGATAACGGGCTTGTTCCAAGGTGCTGACCCTAAGAAGGTGCTGGAGGGCCATGGACTCCTTCTGCATCACAGTCATAACTAAGTTTAGTGCCTATTTCACAAGAATAACTCATTAAAACAGGAAAGCCGAGTCCTCCCACTCCTATAGCAAGCTTTCAGCCGCCCCACACATAAGATCCTCCCTGACCGGGGCCAGCCCTGCGCTCTCCCTCCCCCATCTGCACCCATCCCTGACTGCAAACTGGAAGGTACCTTGGGTCTTCAGGACTGATCAAGGCTGGTCCCAGGGCCTTGCCCTCCACGTGGCCTTGTGTCCCACTGTCTCTCAGCTCATATCCTCCTAGCCCCACCAATTTGTTGTGAGATGTTAATTTACAGAAACATGTCATGCATTTGCCTGGAGCACACTTTGTGTTCATGATCAGTCAGGGTTCTGAAGTTCTAACCCTGGAATCAGGGCCCAGTCTAAGCCCAGCACTCGGGTTTAGTCTGGAGCAGGAGCCAGGGCTCTCTGATCAAGGCACTGTCTGAGGTTATAGTAAGAGCTCAGTCTCCAGTCAGGTTCAGGGTCCAGGTCAGAGCCCAATATAGATCCAATCTGAACCCTGGGTCAGAGTTGAATCCAAGGCTGGAGTCAGGGCTGTCTGGAGCTAGGGCCAAGGCTTAGTCTGAAGGTTAGGTCTGCAGTCAGAGTCAGGGCTCAAGGCCAAGGATCAGCCTGAGACCAAAGTCAAGGATTTGGGTTGGTTTAGAGCTAGGCTTAGGGCTCAGACCAGGGCTGAAAATAAGGCTCAGATTGGGTGGCCACACTTAGTCTAAAGACAGTCAAGGCTCAGTCTGGAGGCAGGTTCAGGGACTGGTCCAAGGCTGAGGCCAGGATCCAGACTGAAGTTAGAGATTAGGGCTGAGTGTGGGGTCAGGGTCAGAGATCAGGGTTGAGTGTGGGGCCAAGGTCAGAGGTCAGGGCTGAGTGTGGGGCCAAGGTCAGAAGTCAGGGTTCAGTGCAGGCCAAGGTCAAGGCTCAGTCTAAAGCAGGCTCATTCCAAACTCAGTTCATTCCTAAGCTGAGGAAGTATAGTTCAGTTTGGTGCCAGAGACAAAGGTGAGTAAGTACCTAGATCAGGGCTCAAAGCCTTTGTGGATGCAGAGTCAGGGCTCAGTCAGGGGTCATTCTGGAGCCTGAGCATGACAGAGTTTGTTCCAGATCTGGGATCAGGGCTCTATCTGTGGGATGAATCAGGCTCCTTTTGGCCTTCAGGTTCATCCATCAGATGGCTGTCTGGGGTCAGGGTTCCACTAGAGCTTAGAGGGTCAAGGTTCAATATATATAAGGGGTCAGGCCCTCTGGGGCTAGGATCAGACAAAGCTACAATTCTGAGAGCTGACTGGGGCATTGCTCCAGGCTGCTAAAATTTAAAGCATACTCCTATCACTTGGAATCCTTCAGCAAAATAGTAATAACTGAGCTTAATACCTACTTAGGAAGCAGCTTTCTTCTCCCTGCCTCACTGCATCTTTCACTACCCCTTTTCCTGGCCCACCCCCCACACCTCCCTTAAACAACGGCCCAGGCATCTTCAAGGCTGGTGACTTAATGTCTTCTCCTTTTCCACAGGGCCTTTGTGGAACTGTGGAGAGCCCTAAGCCCTCTCAAGCCCTCCTCCCTCAATTTGTTTTCAGATGATTTTTGGACCTATTTCAACTTGCTTGATGAAAGCACATTTTGCACCCTCCCTTCCTAAAGGCACCCAAATTAACCAAATGTTGAGTTCCTACTCTAAAACAGGACTCTGGGTTCACTCTAGTACAGTCTGGAACACGAGGCAACATTCATCCCAGAGTCAGAATCCTGCTTCCATCTCAGATCTGGATCAAGTCTGGCTTTGGTCAGCTTAGGTCTCAGTCTGGAATCAAGGTTGGGACTCAATCTGGGAGTAAGGTCAGAGGTCAGGCTGGCATCAGTGTGAAGGACAGTCGTGGGCAGAGGTCAGTGTTTAGTGTGGTGTTGGTGTGAGGGCCCAGGCAGGAAGCAGGGCTGAATTAGGGACCAAGTTCAAGGACTAGTCTGGAGCCAAGTTCAGGACTGGGTCTGGGAATCAAGGCTCATTCAGGAGATGGGGTCAGGGACCAGTTTGGGGTCAGGTTTCAGTGGAGTCTCAGAGTCTGATTTTAGTCTGGGTACCAGATTTAAGGGTTAGTATGAGATCAGAGGTCAGTCTGGAGCAGGTCAGGGTTCATTTCAGGGTTGGTGTCAGAATTCAGTTTGGAGATGAGGTTAGAGCTCCAGATGGAATGAAGATTCAGTATGGAGCCCGGGCAAAGGTTCAATCCAGATTCAGGGCTCAAGTCAAGAGTCAGGGTCAGCTGAGGTCAAGGTCAAGGTTAGTTGGATACATGGATTCAGGCTTCACATAAGTCTGCTTAGAAAATTTAGTGTAGGTGTGGGCATGGGAGTGCAATGTGGGCTAAGGTAGGTCAACACTGGGGATGGGGTCAAGGTCAGGTTGGCCTTCAAGAGTGAGGGCTTAGTCTGTAAGCCAGTAAAAGGACCAGGGAGTCTAGGCTCATCCTGGTGTGACAAGGTTCAGGGCTCAGTCTAAGGCCAGGGCTGGATTTGGGGTGAGGGGCTGGGTTCAGTCCAGGGCCCCTATCAGATGAATTTTGTTCTCCAGTTCAGGGCTCAGCCTGGTGGTCAAGAGGTTCATCTGAGTCTGGAGTAAGGACTCAATATATACCTCAATTTAGGGGTCAGCTTGGAGTGGTGGCTGAGATTGGATCTCAGGTGGGGGCTTAATGTGTGCCTACGTTGGGGATAAGTCTGGGGTGAGAAGTAGCTCTAGGTCCAGAGTCAGAACAAGTTTGGGAGACTAATCTGGGGCTTCTGTCATGGCCTCGGGAATCACGGTAGCCCTCCGCGGCCTGACCATCAGGTCTCCAGGGTCCCAACCCCTATCGCCACAAAGGAACAGCCCCGGTCAGCACCTGGGCTAAGGGGTCCGGACTCGGGACTCCAAACCGTCCCAGCTGGGACTAGGAGCTGGGGAGAGGCGGGGCAGGGAGAGCGAGGCTGAGCTCCTTGCGGTCTCGGGATTCGCCAGCTCCTCCAGTGACGTCACAAAGAGCTCGGTCCCGGCCCCGCCTCACCTGGTTACATAACCTTGCCACGGCCGGATGCCCTCTGTCCCACTAGTCACCATGGGGGGACCGACAGGGAGGAGGCCAGGAGACCGGAAACGGAGCAGGGCTGCCCTCGTGGCGCCCTTCACCCCAGTAGCCCCTCACTCTCCCCAGCCCCTCCTTTCATCCCCCACTTATTTCCATAACTCCTCCTCTTCCTCTAGCCCCTACCCTCATTCTCTCCAGGGTGGTCCCCGCCCCCTCAGCAAATTGCGGCGGCCTCCGTGCGGGTCTGACCCTTTACGTCCCCCTGTCCACCGCTCCTCTCTGACTCTGTCACTCTGTCTTTCTCCAGCTCCCAGTTTCGGTCTCTGTTTCTTTACCTTAGTCTCCCTCTGGCTCTGGCTCTGACTCTCTGTGTCTGTCTCTCATTCCTGTGCCTTCTTGTCTCTCTGACTCTGTTTCTCTGTCTGTCTCTCCTTCCTGGTGCCTTCCTGTGTATCTGTCTCTGTCTCTCCTTCCTGGTGCCTTCCTGTGAATCTGTCTCTGTCTCTGTCTGTCTCTCCTTCCTGGTGCCTTCCTGTGTATCTGACTGTCTCTGTCTCTCCTTCCTGGTGCCTTCCTGTGTATCTGACTGTCTCTGTCTCTCCTTCCTGGTGCCTTCCTGTGTATCTGACTGTCTCTGTCTCTCCTTCCTGGTGCCTTCCTGTGAATCTGTCTCTTGGCTGTCTCTGGCTCTCTCTGACTGTGATTCTGTCTCTCCTTTCTAGGCCTCCCAGTATCTCTCTCTGATTGTGTCTCTATCTGTCTCTCATTCCTGCTGCCTTTCTGTGTCTCTGTCTGACTGGTTCTCTGGCATCTCTCCTAGCCCTTGGTATCTCTGGGAGTCTCGGGACTGTCTCTGCGGGTGAATCCAGCCCCGGTGTCTGTGTGTCAGTGTGCCTTCTTCCAGCTTTGACTCTAAACTGTTCCCAGGCTGCTCCCGGCCCCTCCTCCTTCCCTCCCGCTGCCATGGCCCAGAGACCCAGTTCGCAGCTTCTGCGGTGGCTGTGGCTAAATATTTGTCTCCTAGCAACTTGCAACCGCCGCCGCCGGGCTGGGTTGGCCAAGGCTGGGGCTGTCCCAAGGAGGCCGACTGGGCCGGGCCAGGACTAGGGCCTGGACATCCCGTGCTGGGCGGGCCTGGGGGAAGGAGAAGGGGGGAATTGGGGCGGGAAGGAGGCTTTCTCCAGAGACATACACAGTGAGAGAGAAAAACACTGAGAGATAAACAGACAGAGACACAGGCAGCCAGAACAAGAGAGACATTCAGAGAAAAACAGAGAGATAAACAGAGAAATGGAACAGGGGATGCCTGGCACACAGGACCACTCAGCTACTGCAAACAGAACTTTAGTGGAGGGCCAGCTGGGCCTCAAGGCAGGAGAGGAGCGGCCTGGGCACCCACTCTGTTCCCAGTGTGTGACCACGGGCACTTCCTGCAGCCTGTGACAATCTCCTTCCTCTAAAATGGGCACCAGCTTTTCCTCTGGAGGTGAGGATAAGATGTGATAATGTAGGGGAGATACTTAAAGGAAAGACTAGAGAAATGTTAGCTAGGTCAACTTTAAGGTCCCGTTCAGAGAACAACACAGAGTATCCGAGCCAGGAAAGCAGCCTTAGAACAGAGAGTGTCAAAGCTGAGAGGGACCTTAGAACAGGGTATGACAAAGCCAGGAGGGACCTTAGAACAGAGAGTGTCAGAACTGAGAGGGGCCTTAGAAAAAAGAAATTCCAAGCTAGAACCTTTCAACATAGACTGTCAGATCTTGGAAGAAGCTCAAAGCACAGAATACAGATTATTAGAGCTAGATAAATGCTTGCTTAGGGTTGTCGATTTTACAGAAAGGGAAACTGAGGCTCGAAGAGGGCCAGCACCAGAAAGCTGTGCAGATGCAGGCTTGCAGGTGCACGCCAGTCCAGACACAGCTCTCCCTGATAGCAACACACCCAAATACCATGGGACACAGAGACACTGCAGGTAGGAACATGCATTCCCCAACACACCCACTTACAGTCTCGGGCATGTATGAGAGGGTGTGAGATAGAACACACCCACAAGCTTCACCCCCTCCCCACACTGGTGTTTGGAGATTGTTATTATACATGTTTTAAAATCACAATGGGCTGCTGGAAAAACACACACACACACACACATTGCACATCGTTGAGAATGAGGAAAGCCAGGCAAGGACAGAATACAATACAAAATTTCAGAGCTGGAAGGAGCCTTGGGAGGGATTTAACAGAAGTCGAACCCTGTCATTTTATAAAGGAGGAAACTGAGGCCCAGGGAAAGGGAAAGGGCTTGGTCCAAGGCCACACCCAGAGTTAGTGGAGGAGGTGAGGAGGGATTCAAATTGTGGGCCAATTCTAGGCAGGAAGATGCTCACCCTCCACCCCTTCCCTCCTCAGCCTCATACAAATGTCCCTTCCCCCTCAAATCAACACTGACACAGATTCCAAGTCACACACAGCCTAGCACTATTGCTCACACTCACAGATAGGGGAATTACACACACACACACACACACACACACACACACACCACTCCCTTCCCCCAGTGTTTCTAGTTTCCTGCCCCTAAGAAACCCTTCCCACTGTTAGATATCAGAGGCTGGGACTTGGGGACATACACATAGTCACATTCCAACACCATCACCCGCTACACACACACACACACACACACACACACACACACACACACTCAGGTCTGACTTGTAAATCACATGTCCATCTACCACCTCTTTCCTTTCCCCTGTACATATCAAATTATGCAGAATGTCAGACCTGAGAGGGACAGGAGAGAGACCTTGTTCGCTGTTCTCCCCATTTTACATAGGGGTAAAACTAAGAATCAGAGAAATGAAGAGGTGCCAAGGTGATGATGATGGGGCTGGGACTGGAATGGAAGCAAACTCCCTCCCCCAGCATGTCCCTGTCTATTGCTCTGGGACTCCACTCACTGGATCCCTCACCAGGACCCACCTCCCTTCCATGGATCCCCTATTAGGCTGAAAACACCTTGAGGACAGGGACTTTCTCATGTTTGATATTAAGTCCAGTGCTGGTACAATAGCTGGCACATAGTAGGTGCTTAATAGACATGTTTTCATTCATTCTTTTAATTCTCAGCTGAGGATCCCATGACCCAAGCCCTAGAGATTATAGCTTACTGAATTAACATTAAATAAAAAATATGAGGGGCACCTAAGTGGCCCTGGAGTCAGGAGGACCTGAGTTCAAATCTGGCCTCAGACACTATCTGTGTGACCCTGGGCAAGTCACTAAACCCCAATTGCCTCCTTCCCCCCAAAAAATCATCATTATATATTATTTTTCAACTTTATAGCACTATACAAGGTGACCCAAAAGTCTCAGTGAAGTTTTCAACTTTACTAGCTTAAAGCTTTTGGGACACCTTGTAAAAGGGTGAGAGAGAATGCAGCATAGTGGGATAGGGAGCAGAATTCCTTTCCTTTGACAATTCCCGGCTAAGACCATGGGCAACTCACTCAACTTCCAGGTATCTTGGTATAATGATAATGTAAATGAGATCTTTCCCACCTATTAATAAGCCCATGTGACCTGCTTTAGTCACACGAGTCTGTGGTAGGAGGAGCTTGCCTAGCAAGTGGAGCAGGAAGGGGTGGAGCAGAGCTGAGAGGAAGTTAGTGAGAACAGTCAGAACTGGGAATAAGAGCACTTAGAGCTCAGGCACAGAGAGGAAGCAGACAGCAAGTTGTGAGTATTGGTTTGTGGGAAGGCCCTAGCAGGGTGAAGGGAAGGCTTGGGGATGGCAGTGATCCCTGCATTGTTATTTTCTATAGATTTATTTGTTGCTATGATGGATTTGTCTTTCTGGTGTTGGGATTCAGCTTTCTGGCGTTTGAATAAATGTTTTGGTTCTGCCTTCTGTGGGGAGAGTCTGTTATATTTTGTGGTTCAGAATTATGCTGGCATATTCATAACAGCCATAGGCACTGTGAATATTGTGTTGGCGCTATATTTGGTGGTAAGGATGGAACTGCAAAATATCAGACCTCTATTTGGAGGCAGAAGGGCTTTAGAGAGAGAAATGGATATCCCAGGGTGGGAGGATTTACCTTATTCCTCCCTAGCAAGAGGATGGGCTAAAAGCACAGGACTCTGTGAAAACTGGTCATTGAGGCTATGGAAAGGAGAACCTAGAGATTTGGAAAAATGTTTTCAAGGAATACCAATAGAACCTAGGAAAGAACTGTCAGGGGTGTGCAGGAGAGGCTGGGCCTGGCTAGCAAGTTATTGCCTTATGTGTAAAAGCAGAGACGAGCTGCTGGAAGAGAAAGCTCAGATGGAAAGGGAGTTGGCTGGTTTGCCTAGGAGTCTTTCTGTACCGCAGCATTTGGGCTCTCCTTTAGAAGAGTAAAGCATGTGTGTCGTCTGTCGCAGTGACTTACAGGCCCAGCAGCTGCTTCGAGTTCTCCCATGAAACCACGAGTTCCCTGTCAAGTATGTCGATAAATAGCTCAAGGAAAACCAGACCTGCCCAATTTGCCAGAAAACTGTAAGCAAGGTGCCCTGGGAGGCCCTCTCAGAGGCAACAGGGGCCCAGTGAGCCTAGGGAGCAGAAACCCAGGAGGATGCCCCAAAGTACAAGGTTTTGTCCCCCATGCCACCCCAAATTCCCCTCCCCCTCTCATTCAGCAGGATGATTTACATTTACAAGTTTGGAAGGCTTTTGTTTGGATAGAAAAGAAATAAGGAAAATCTGTAATGGAACTTTAGGAGAATCCCTAAGAATCATTTTGGAAGGATATTATCTAAACCAGGATTAGCAGCTCGAGGAATACATGTATTGCCTGGAGTAATAGATTCTAGAAGGTTCAAGAAGAAATTATTGTGGCATTCTAAAATTTAGGTGAAGAATAGTTCAAGTGACCATTATTCCTTGTGAAAACTGACCCTCCTTTGGATGATTACCAAATTGTACTTTTAACTCATATATTCTACTGTGAATGAGGCTATGATAGTAGGTTCATGTACTCCAGAAGCACGTGACCCTACATCTAGCCTGCTTCTGGTTATTGTCTCTTTGTTTCTTTTTGGCTTTTTGTCTGTTAAACCTGTTTGTTAGATTTGTTTCCTGCAGTCTTAGTACCCCCCACCTGCAGATGTCTGATCACTTAAATGGGATATCACCCCTTCTCATGACTGTGATGTGTCACCCCTGGACCTGGCATCAACCAAGCTCTGGATGCCAGCTAAAGAACTGACCTCTGGAGTGGGACCTCTTGGAACAGGGACAGCTCTATATCCAATTTCAGCAGGAAGTAGCTATGGAAGAAGAGACCTTTGCCTCTTACTCCAAAATTTGGGGCCCCATTCATTTGAGGGGGGACTGATGGAGTGTTTATGCTCAAGCCCCACCCTAAGATATTGTTTTATGTGCTTATTTTGTGTTATCCCTGTTATATTGTTGTAAATTTCTGTTGATACCAGTTACCCCTAAATTCCCATTAACCTGTGTAATGGATACAGAAGATATATATATATATATATAGAGAGAGAGAGAGAGAGAGAGAGAGAGAGAGAGAGAGAGAGAGAGAGAGAGATTTCTTTGTTGCTATGATGGATTTGGCTTTCTAGTGTTGGGATTCAGCTTTCTGGTGTTTAAATAAATGTTTTGGTTCTGTCTTCCATGTGGAGAGTTTGTTATATTTTGTGATTTAGACTTACCCTGGCATATTCATAGCCGCCATAGCTGATGTGAATATTGTGTTGGCTCTACACTTGGGCAGCTAAGACTAAGTTCAGACACAGTTACTAACAAATTACCTGTTTGGTGGTAGAGGGGATTTCCACACCATAAGTTCTGTGAGTCAAATCACAGGCCATGGACTAAGACTTGTAAAAAAGCACTTAGCACAGCACCCAGCACATAATAGGCATTATATAAATGCTTATTCTCCCCCCACCAAATATTAATGATGCTCATACACATGGTCCCATTCAGTTGAAGATGAACCAGAGCATTCAGTATTCAGTAACAATAACTGGCATTTATATGGCCCTCTAAGGTTTGCAAATTCACACACCCATCCAGAGAGGTAGGTGCTATTGTTAGCCTCATTCTACAGATGAGAAAACTGAGGTTCAGAAAGGTGACAAGACTTTTGGGGAGGTGGGGGTGGGATTCCAACCTATTGACCAATGTCCTTCACTTCCTCATTGAAAACTTCACTTCCTCATAATAACACACACACACACCTCTGAGGAGGAAATGAGATAATGCAACGGAAAGCATTTTGTAAACTTGAAAGTGCCATCAGCGACTCCTCCTCTCCTTTCTCACTCCCAATCCAGGCCCTTAGCCAATAGCTAGATGACTTCTTAGTATCTATAACCACAATTCAACTACAAACTTTCAGATTTATTTCTTATTATACACAATATATATTTCTTATGTATATATAAGATAAATAGCTACACTCACTATATGCTATATTACACACAGAAAGGTAGCATATAAATATCACAGAAAATGCTTAAATAAAATTACTTTCTAGATGGAAGCATAATTTTATTTTACATGTGCATATCTATTGTCCAATGAAAACACAAGGCATTCCTAAAGTCCTTGTGAAGTTTCGAACTATTAAAACCTGGAAAGGGTAGGAGACTTCTCTGTATGCGTATCTTGAATTAGTCCAACCCTACAACAGAAAAATGCTGAACACAACTTGGTCGCATGCATTTCACACTCATTACAAGGGCACCACTTAATCATCGCCTACTGGCTATGAGGAGATGTAAAGAGTTTCTCTGGCAAATGACGGGAAACAGCATATAGGTGACGCATAGCCCACAAAAAGCCTCGGAGCCTGATCTAGCTGGTATACCTCCACTAAAGTCTCTGATGCCTCATTCCTCCTGGTACCTGGGAGGTGACCCCGGCTTTTTCTGAGATGACCCCTAGTGGAAGTCCTAACAAAAGAGGAAGGCTTGGGACCAGACCAGCCAAGTTCTTAAGAGACTCATCACCAGGTTGGCCAGCAGGTGATGAATGTTTCCACCCCCGGCCACTCTTGGAGACCATCTGACTAAATTGTCGAGGGGCTGCAATCTGACTCAGTGGAGAGATTGCCCACACTGATGACATCGTAGATCCTTGATGTAAGGAGGCATGGTGTGGGCACGTTACGATGCGGTCGAGGAGCGCAGAGCTGCCGGCAGAAACCCCTGCAATCTGGGACGCTTCCTTCCTAGAGGCAATGCCCACAGTGTCAATGCAAAGCCCGGGTCACGCTGTACCGACCGTGTCATCCTTCTACAACCTGCACTACGCGTCTGGGAATGCCTTCGGGCCAGCATCCTCTACAGAGCTCTCTGAGACCCGTACTTCTACGGGAGGAGGGGGGAAGGGGACCGGGGAGAGCCATTCAGCCCCACGGCACCTCCTGGCTCCAAGCCAGCCCCCAAGCCCGGAGCTCTGAGAGCCCAGGGCTGAGGGGAGGGGGAGGAAGGGGAAGAGGGCGCGACGCGCCTGCGCGATGCGGCGCAGGCACACAGGGTCCCGGCGTTGCCCCGGGCAGCGCCGCGCGCCCGTTGCCAGGTAACGTCAACAAAGCAACCCTCTCCAGCCGGGTCCGCGCGCTCCTCCCCCGGCCCCCCTCTCGCCGTCCCCCGGACGCGGTGACGCGCCGGCCCCGGGAACAGGCGCCGTCGCCCGGGCAACGCAGGAGTTGTTTGTTCGGAGCCTCACGTGGTCGCGCGAGCCCGGGCAGCGGCCTGACCGGGAGGCCACAGTGACCCCCCAGCCCCATTGGGGCTCCGGGCCCAGCCCCCGGGTTCCAAAGCATGCCTCCTCTCCCGGGGCCCCTCTGCCCCCCAAGAGCCCCGCTCTGGACCACCGACAGGGACTGTCCCCTGGAGACACCCACAGTCACACACAGTCTGTGTCTCATACCCACACCCAGAGTTACACAGTTAGAGCTAAACACACCAACTGCACACCCTCCCAGGTACACACACACACACACACACACACACACACACACACACACACACACACACACGGGAGCGCGCGCACACACGCACACACCACCAGAGACCAACGCGCACACTCACGTCCCAGGCTTTCCCTGTCACAAACACACACGCATGTACACATGCGCGCGCGCGCGCGCGCGCACACACACACACACACACACACACACACACACACCCCAGAGGAACAGTCCCACACAAAGACACAGACACGAGCCCACACAGTGCACCATCCCATCCCCAAGCAAAACCGTGGCTCCAGTCCCAGCTCAGAGCAATCTCCGGGCAAAGGGGAGGGGTCGGAAGGGGGAGGGGAAGGGGGAGACAGACCCTGCTCTGGGCGCGGGCCCCTCGTCCAGTCCCTCCATCCTTGCTTCATCCTTCCCTCGCCTGGGCTGTAGCGAATGCAACTTCAGGAGCTCCCCCCACCCTCACTGCCACATGTGACCGGGGCCGGAGCCAATCTCCCTTCGCTGAGAAAGAGACAGAGAGAGAGAGAAAGAGAGAGAGAGAGAAACAAAAACAGACAGAGAAAGACAGAAGCAGACAGAGGGAGAGACACAGGACAGAGAGAGACAAAGAGAAAGATAGAGAGACAGAGACAGAAACAGAGACAGACAGAAACAGAGACAAAATCAGAGACAGACAGACAGAAGCAGACAGAGGGAGAGAGACACAGGGACAGAGAGGGACAAAGAGAAAGCTAGAGAGACAGACAGAAACAGACAGAGAAAGAGAGACAAAAAGAGACAGAGAAAGAAGCAGAGAGAGGGAGAGAGACACAGGGACAGAGAGAGACAGAGAGAGACAGACAGAGGGAAAGACAGAGGGAGAGACAGATGGAGATAGAGACAAAAACACAGACAGACAGAGATTCAGAGAATGAGAGAGATAATGAATGAGAAACACATAGGGAGGGAAAAAGAGAAAGGGAAAAGGCAAGGGGAGGAGAAGGAGGGGCAAAGAGAGACAAAAAGAGAAATCTGTGACTGTGTGTGTGTGTGTGTGTGTGTGTGTGTGTGTGTGTGTGTGTGTGTGTGTGTGTGTGATAGCTCTATGTATCTGACTGGTGGGTGTTTGAGAGTTCTGGGTTGGTTCTTGTGTTTGTTGCATTCTAAGTGTGGGGGGAGGGGGAGAGATGTCTGAGGATGTGTGTAAGTACCTGTGTTGTGGACTTGATTGACTACTCGTTCTCCCTCCCAGGTTTGAATGTCTCTCCCCATCACTTTCTATGACTGCCCTCAGTTAGATTTTCAGGTGGTCATTTATTTGATTTGAACGTGTTTTTAGGCTTATAGGGAACTCCCATGATGGAAACTCCCTCCATTGGAATGACAATTTGTACCCAACAGTTTGGAGCTGAGGGAGGGTGACTTGCCTATAGTTATCTGGCAGGTAAGTTAGTGTCCAAGTCAGTCCTTGGACACAGGTCTTCTTGCCACCAAGTCCAGGGCTCTACCCATTCCACCACACTGCCTTTCGTTGGTCTTCTACATTGTATATGCTGCTGTATACCAGATTCTGCTTTTGTTGACACGGTTACCATAAGACAAGAGCGTAAAGCAAATATATTTTAATGTAACACAATGGTATAAGACAACAATATATAGTAAACCGGCTATATAACGGAGAAGCAGGAGAGTGGAAAGAATGCTGGATTTTGGTTCCGAAGGAATGAGTTAAATCTTACCTTGCCTACTCACTCTTTGCCATAATCTAGGACAAAGCATTTAATAATTCTAGCCCTCAGTTTTCCTGTCTGTAAAACATGGGCCTGGATTAGAGGTCTCCTGCATCTCTAAGTCTCATGATCAGAAGTGGACAGAAAGGGGAGTGTCAGGAGGCTAGAGGCTTAGCCAAGAACCCAGGGCCAGGAGCAAGAGAGAAAAGGGGGTAGCCCCTTGCTGCCTGACTCACCTCGGCCATACCTAGGCCCTGACATCACCCTGTCCCGGGCAACCCCAGACAAGCCAGACTGAATCACAGCCAGTGTCCCCTCCCTGCCTGCCACAAGCCACAGGCCTCTCTCCGCCTCCTCCACCTCCTCATGGTATGTCTGGCCCTCTGGCCTATGGGGCGCCCCCTCACTGACCTCTCTGCTGGCCTGGAGGGTAGCGTGAGTCAGGGACTGGACCACCCCCGACCAGCCCCAGGAGGAAGTTTGTGGCTCAGGAGGAAGAGGGGCGGGCCCCCAGAGGAGCCGGGCCAGGGAGGAGGAGAGCTTCTGGGTTCCAGAGGCCAAAGATGTCATGTGTAAAGGTGTGTGGGGCTCCCAGAGTGCAGCAGGAAAGCCCTTCAGAGATCCCTGTCAGCACCGCCCCCAGTACTGTATATGGAACAAAAGAAGTCCGGAATGGTAAAGAACTGGGACAGACCCCCCAGGGAGAAAGTAACAGGAGTGAAAGGGAGCCTAGCTGGAAAAATGGGGATTTTTTTTTCTCCCGGTGTGTCTGATACAGCCATTTCTCCAACATCGGAGGTTTATGAAGCATGGCCCTTTCTTTCTTAAGAGCCTTGTGTGGGAGAATCACAGATTTAGTATTAGAAAGGGCCGTTGAGATCATCTGGTCTGAGCCCTGGACAGACATACTGCAAATAATCAGAATCACCACACTTCTATGGCATTCAGGGTTCACATGGCACTTTACAAGTATCCATTTATTTGGTTATCACAACAGCCTTTTATTATCTCCGTTTGACAGAGGAGGAAACATGTTCCCAGGGTGACCCAGTCAATACTTATCAGTTAAGGACCTACTATGGGCCAGGTTCTAGGCTAGTGTCTGAGGTAAGATTGGGACTCCAAGTCCAACTTCTTATCAATCAGGCCAGAGGTGTCAAACACAGGACCCAAAACCCTCCCAAGTGTGGCTAGAACCAGATGAAAATGTAATTCCTATCTGGTTTTAATATATTGTGATGTACCAATAAAAAAGAAATACATATGTAAACATGTACATGCAGTTTTTTATGAAGCTCATATGGGGGACCCTTATGGACAATTTGGTGGGCCCCATTTCTGTTTGAATTTGGCATCACTGTACTAGGCCATAATTATCCCCCATTTTACAGAGGGGAAAATTGAGACTCAGAGTGACTTGCCCAAGGTCCCTCAGCTAATAGTGCACTATATTTACTAGCACTCTAGGGCAGGGCTTCTTAAACTTTTCTCACTCTCAACACACACACAGAGTCTGGTACACAGTAGGAAGCATAGCTATCTATACAAATATATCACCTACTGTGTGCCAGACTATACTAAGCATAGTCTTATAGCAACGCTGGGAAAGTAAATGCTATGTTACTGTTGAGGAAACTCAGGAAGTCTCAAGAGAACTGATTTCCCCAGAGGCACACAGATAGTAAGAACTCGGATCTTCCTGATTTCAAGCCACCTAGCTGCTGAAGGTTTGCCGAATGCTTGTTTATATTTTAACTTCTGTACCTGCTTCCTCTCTTTGATAGAACGTGAATTTCTTACTATCAAGGTGTATTTCATTTTTGTCTTGATATTCCTAGCACCTAAGAGCTGCATAAATGCTTATTGATTGATCGATCGATTTTTTTGATATGGATAATTTCATTGGATCCCCACAAGAACCTTATGAAAGAGGAAACTACAGAGATTAGGGTTGGACAAAGTGGAGAACTGAGCCTTGGACAGCTTAACTGATTCTACCCATGGCCACACAGGTAGTTATCGTGAGAACTAGGTCTCTCTTACTCCAGGTCTAGTACTTCCATAGAATCAGAAGAATGGGAAAACAAAATCCCATATTGGGAAGGGGCATCATAGGCTCAGAGGCTCATAGATCATTGACTTCGTGCCTCTCCAAGGACAGAGACGTCAAGATCTCTTTCTTGATTTTCCCATCTTTCCCCAGGTCTCACCACAATCCCTCCAGGTTCCTCTTTTTTGACCTCTGCACGAATGAATGGGGAAAAGAAATTAACCACTGGTCACGTCTCTCTTCCTTCCCCGACGTGTGCTTTGGGAATGAGGAGACTCCGGTTTCAGTCTCTCTGCTATTCGACTCATTTACTGGTCGTGTGACCATGGGCAAATCCCTTTTCTTCCTCTGGGCCTAAATTCTCTGCTCTGGACAATGAGGGTCTTAGAAATAATGACTGGTAAGGTCCCTTCCAAGGCTAATACAATATGGAAAGGCATCACAGCGATGTATCTCTCCTTTCCCACCTGCCCTCCTAACTACTCCAGTCCACAAAGAGTTTTTCTTACTCTGATCCCTGAGAATGAGTAGTAACAATAAGAAAACGTGTTCTACCTTCCCCATTACATAATAACCATGCTCTCTATCCCCCATTAAAATAATGCCCATTTTCCTAGAGGCAAGATGTTATTGTGTCAAGGGTGTGAAATTTAAAGTCAGAAGATGTGGGTTCAGATCCTATTTCCTCCTCCCACCCCACTCTCTAAACTGTGTGACAGGAAACTGACCTCGGTTTCCTCATCTGTAAAATGAAGGGGCTAAACTGAATGATCTATACAGTCCTTTCTGGCTCTTCCCTTATGAGCTTATGAGACCTTTAAGGTTTACATAGTGTTTCCCAAGCAAACACTCTGTGAAATCGATAAATTACTATTCTGATCTCAAGAAGAAAAAAATCTGAGACTTGGAAGAGTTTGGATGGCCTAGGGTCACACAGCTAGAAAGGGTTGGTAAAGGTGGGTCAAATGAATCTCTCTAATAGAAATATGTGTGTCTTTGGGTTCTGTGGGACCTGGTAGAAGGGGGCAAGTAGACATGACGGGTGAGAGCTTGGACCTTGTAAAGTTATCCTCAAACCCTTGCCCAGCAGACCGGACCTGCTGACACAAATTCCTGCAAGTTATCTCCATAAGCACAGAAACTGATCTCAACATTCCTAGCCCTCTTAGGGCAAGAGGACTCTGAAACTTCACAACAGGATTAAGCCCTAGGTTTCTCAAATGTAAGATAATGTCTTGGCTTCTAAGGGCCTTTCAGGCTCTGATATCATGTCCTATGTATTAACATCCAGGACTGACATTCTACCTTCTAAGCCTTATAAAGTCTAGTGTTTTATGTTCAAAGGGTCCTCCCAGGTCTGGACCTCTCCAAGTTCCAAAATTCTATATTCCATCTTCTAAAGGACTCTGCCAGCTCTGGAATTCTATGGTTTGTGTTCTTAGCTGTAGCATTCCAAGATTCTCTGATCATTGTCAACAGCATTGGGATTGGGCAGTCTTCTTTTTTCCAACCACTTCAATGACTGATCTACCTACCAACAATGGAAACCAAATGCCACCAAAATTCAAAACACTGCTTCAAGGCCCAAGAGTGAAAGGTGGGACCTTTGGGATAATGGAAAGTGCCCTGGACTGAGCATTAGCATAGACTGGCTCTGAAGGTTGACTCCAACACTTCCTAGCTGTGTGATCCTGGGCAGATTCTTTAGTTCCTCTTTGAACCTCAGTTTTCTCATCTGTAAAATGGGAATATTGCATAGCATTGTGATGAGACTCAAGTGAGAAATATATATATATATATATGTGTGTGTGTGTGTGTGTGTGTGTGTGTGTGTGTGTGTATAGATACATATGTAGTTAAATCTAAATTCAATATAAATGTCTGTTATTGACGGCATAGTTGTATCTTTCTACTCAGACCAGTCAGGTACCAAAGAGAATCAATTGAATTAAAGAAGCATTTCTTTCTTAAGTACCTGTGGTGCCACGCATTGTGCTGGGTGCTAGGAATAGAATAACCAAAATTAAACCACCAGCTCCTTCAAGGAGTTATCTTGCTATAGGATGGCCACACTTAAATAAATACAAAATCTAAAAGCAGAGGAAATACAATGTACTTGGGGGTGGAGGAGAAAACGCTAACAAAAGAGTTGATGAAAAACACTTCTTGTAGAATACACTTTTGTACCACACATACTTTAGAGGGAATTAAGAATCCTATCAGGTGGAGGTGAAGAGGGGAGGGGAAGTCCTGGGATAGGATGTCCCAGAGAAACAGCTGGATAAATCGACTCCAGGGATAGCCATGCCAAGTGATATCTGACAGGAGCTGGACAGCTCTCCCAGGAGATTGTCAAAATAATGCCTGGTGTCTACAGACAGAAAGTGAAGGTGAGCTCCCAGAACTTGGGAAGAGTGGGAGGGAGGTTTGGGGGCAGGGATTGAGAGCTGATGGCACCACTACCCCTCCACAGCCTTCTCTTCTCCTCAGACTGACTTCAACAATGGTTCCTCTTACTGAGTTGACTAACCCAAGAGTGAGACATACTGAGCTACCTGACCCTGAAGAGACTTGTTAAATTTCTGTGAAGGAGGCTATAGAAGGGATTTCTGCACTGAGGGTAAGACTGGACTAGATGATCCCAGAGCTCTAGCTCAAAATCAAAGGCTTTCAGGGATCGTAACTCAACAAGATGGTACTGTCAGCCAGCTCCCAATCATCACTAAGTCCCTCTGCACCTTTCCTAGTCATCAGTTCTTTGGTCTTTTCTGAATCCTTCTCCTCCTCTCATTCTTTCTCTCCTTGATCCTATTTTTGTTCCCTTCCCCCTGCTTGGAGAGGCTCAGAGACTGGTCATGCCAACTATAATGAAATAGTCCAGTTCTAAAACTTGTCCCTTTTCCACACAGTCAACAAATAAAATGTCAGAACTGAAAAGGACTTCAGAATGTTTGATCTGGGAGGGCCCTTAGAACATGGAGGACACCTGAGAACAGGGGATGTCAGAGCTGAGAGGGTCCTTAACATAGTGGATGTCAGAGCTAGGAGGGCCTTAGAACAGGGAAAATCAGAGCTGGGAGGGCCCTTAGAACAGGGGATGTCAGGGCTGGGAGGGCCCTTAGAACAGGGAATGTCAGGGCTGGGAGGGCCCTTAGAACAGGGAATGTCGGGGCTGGGAGGGCCTTAGAACAGGGGATGTCGGGGCTGGGAGGGCCCTTAGAACAGGGCATGTCAGAGCTAGAAGGAACTTCAACACATTGACCACAGAATTTCAGAAGTACAAAGGGCCCTAGAACAAAGAATAGATGTCCAGTCTAGAAGGGATCTTAAAACATGGAATGTCAAAAGTAGACAAGTCCTGAAATCATCCAGTACAGAATATCAGAGCCAGGAAGGCTTTAAAGGCTAAAGAGTGCAGTGGAGTGAAGTAGAAAAGAGGACAGAACTGGAAAGAGAGGGCCTGAGTTGAATCCCAGCTCTCTGCTTACTGTGTGAGCAAGTCACTGAAACCCTCCCGGCCTCAGTCTCCTCATCTGCCCAAAGGAGTGTTAGACACGCCGCCCCCGGGCTCCCTCTCAGCTGGGGCCCCGTGAGGCGTTCTAAAACTCTAATTTTACAGAGGAGGAAACGAGGCGGAGTGTAGGAAAGGCCCAAAGCTATGCGGGATTCGAAATGGAGGCTCCCCTGCTGGCTAGGCTGTGCCCGGTGGTGAACATGAAGCCATTTCAGTTGTCAGCCTGTGTCAGTGGTCTGAGAAGAGAAACACAGTGCTCCTCAGTTTGGGGACCTCCCAGCTGAGTCCAGGCACTGCGCTTGCAGTCAGGATGATCCGAGTGGAAATACAACCTCAGACACTTGTTGTGTGACCCTGGGCAAATCACTTTTTGTGTGCCTCAGTTTCCTCAACTGTAAAATGGAGATCATAATAGCCCCTACCTCACAGGGTTATTATGAGGATCAAATGAGATGATATTTGTAAAAATGCTTAGCACAGCGACTGACACATAGTAGGCGCTCCCTTCTTCCTTATTTCATCTCTGAAACAGATTCTCTACACCTTGCCCATTAAGCTTCAGCTAGAGGATCTCAAAGCACCTTTCCTCTTCACACGACTTTTCCTTCTCTAAGGTCTCAATATTCTTGAGCCCTAAATGGACCTTCAGGGAATAGAAACCAGTTATCTGACTTCTCATCAAATGGGCATTCCAGAAACTGAAAGATCCAGGCTTCGGGATTTCATACCCCTAAATTTCCTCTTCCAGGATGAGACTTTCCTAGATTAGTTTTTCCAGGTTTCACTAAGTCATTAGCTATGTGGCCCCGGGCAGCCGAATATTTCAGCTTTCCAGGCTTCATTCAGTTTCTTCAACTGTGAAAGAGGCTATTAGCATTTGAAGTACCTCTCTCCCCTGGAAAACTGTGAGCAGTTCTCATTAACCTTTGGCCTGAGGGCTTTGCCTTCACTGGTGGCTCCTTCTTCAAATCAGCTTCCTCTGTGTGAGGTGGGAAGAAGGGGAGTTGGTTGTCGCTTCTGCGGTCCAGTCATTGTTGTTAGAGTCTGTGTCACCGGTTCTGCTGATCCCTTTCAGCCTGGCCCACCCTGTCTGGTGGCCACAGGGGATGCTTGGGCAGACAGGGGGTAGCCAGAAGGAGGGGGTGGAGGGTGGTGGCCCTCATTGTCTACCTTCACCCCAAGCTTTTTCCAGTATCCACCCACATGTACCTCAGTTTCTCCTTCTTGCTCTTCTTCCATCTCTCTTCTTCATTCCTCCCTCTCATATTTCCTTCTCTGTCCCTCTAGTTCCCGTTTTCCATTTAGCATCTCCCTTTCTGTTCTTTAGTCTATCCTCTTTGCCCCTGAGAGCCTTTGGTCTGTCCTTTCTGCCCCTTGGGCTCTACCCACGTGCTTCCCAATCTCTCCCTCTCTAGCTCTCAGTCTGCCCTATCACTCATTTTTCCCTCTGTCCCTAAGGCTCTCCCCTTTATACCCCGGCTTTCCCTCAGCCTCATTCTTTCTATCAGTCTCACCCTAGTCTCTCCTCTGCTGCTCAGCTTTTGTCCCTCAGACTCCTCCCTCTGTCTCTCCTTTTGTTCCCTGTCTCTCTCCTATTTCTCAGGCTTTCAATTCATCAGTCTTGTTTCAATCCTTCAGTCTTCTTCCTCTTCCTTTCCCTCTCTCTCCCATTTATCAGCCTCCCTCTTACTATCCCTCCTTTCTGTCTCCCAGTCTCCCCCTTGGTCCTTCTATGTCTCTCTCTCTCTCTCTCTCTCTCTCTCTCTCTCTCTCTCTCTCTCTCTCTCTCTCTCTCTCTCTCTTTTAACTGTCCTCTCTGTCTCTCCTTCACTGTCTGTCAGTCTCTTCTCTGTGTCTCAGTCTCCTCCTCTATGTTCCTCACATGCCCCTCCTCCCAATGGGTCTCCCCCTTTTCCTGGCCCTGACATTTTGCCTTCTATGAAAGTAGGAATGCCTTTGATTTTGAAATGCAAAGAGTCTAACATCCCTGTGCTGGGCGCCATAGGGAAGGGAGAACCACATAAGCCTCGAGGGCTTGCAACTTGATGCTGCCTATGAACAGGGCCTGTCTCATCCCTGATTGTGTTGGGAATGGTCTCAGAGCTGGGAAGGATTGCCTAAAATTATAGGATTGTCGTGATGTAAATCTGACAGAGCTCACCTAATCCAATGAAACATACTTGGAAAGTGCCAGAAATTCCATCAGACAGTCTGGGTTCTTCTATTTACTACTTATGTTGCCTTGGATGCTTAACCTGTCTGGAGCTCAACTAGGAGAGTTGGACTAGTTCAGATCCCTCTGTTTATAGATGAAGAAACTCAGTCTTCCAGAGGTTAAAAGTGACATGTCCAAGGTCACTAAGTGGCAAAGCTGGGTCTTTAAGTCAGATCTGACCCGAAATCCAGTGTTGAGAAGGGATGCAGAGCTAGGAAGGGATTCAACCGCATGTCCTAGATTCACGGTCCCTGGCCTCCCTGCCCCCACTTTTTCAGGTATACTAGAATGAAACACAGGCCCTGCATGCTGCCAAGCTGGGACTGAAGGCCGAGCTAGGGCCAAGTCCTCCAGGCAACAGGCATTCATTAAGCACCCGCTTGTAGCAGGCACTGTGTGCTAAGAACTGTGCATAAAAGGGAAGGTCAAAGGTAACCCGTGCTCTCAGGATGTTCACAGCGTAATGGGGGAGACAGCGTGCAAACAGCAGTCATGGGAGCAAAGGAACTATAGACGGGCTAAATTGGAGGTGTTCTCGGAGGGCAGGTGGCTTCTTGCAGAAGGTAGGGTCTGGGGGAGGCACATTCCTTCCCCTTCCCAGTTTGTTCCGAGGTCAAATGAGGGAATTAGACCAGATGCGTTCTAAGGGCCCTTCTAGCTCTGTGCTTAATAACAATCCTAATAAATAGAACCCTCATGTCTATAAGCTTCAAGTCCATGTCCTATCCCATGTCTCACATGCCAGCCCCTCCGCAGAGCCCGACTGGGCCAGGAAGGAGGCAAGGGGGAAGTTTGGGGCGTGGGTGGGGGTTTGGGGGGAACTGGCTGGCAGCCAGGACTCCTGCTAAGAGAACGGGGTCCCCAAGACTCCCTCTGGGGCAGAGTTATCCCCGTCCTCACCACGCTGCTCTTTTGGCCCTACCTGGCCTTCCCCTTCAAGCCCCGGGCGGCCGATAGTAAAAGTTTCTATTAATAACAGCCTTGCAGCGCTCCCAGTGAGCCAGAGTCGGGGAACCGCTCTGCGCAGGCGCGAGCGAGAAAGCTAGCGAGAGGGATTCCCTCTGACGTCATTGCTAGGATACCAAACAAACACTCGGAGCCCAGCCGATGAGCTCCATATATGGCTAATTGCGTCACAGGAACTCCGCTCGGGGCGGGGCGCTGACAGGCGGCGGGATCCCCCTCCCCGCCGAAAGAGCGCAAGGGGGGCAGGGCGAGGGGGCTCCGGGGGTCGCTTGGACAGTCTCGAGAGGGGTTGATCCTTCTCTCTGGAGCCCGTCCGGGGTCGGGGGCGTCCGGGGGTCCTGGGCTGAGCCGGCGGGAGGAGGCGGTGCCGGGACCTGGGCTTGGGGGAGGGTCAGGGCTCCCTTTGCGAGGGGGGTGACGTCAGCCGGGGGGGCGTGCCCCGCGCTATAAAGGAGCCCGGAGCTCGCCTGGCCTCTCATTCATAAGCTTATCTGGAGCGGGCAGTTCGGTGCAGAAACGGAGCGGGACGGGCAGCGATTTTCTCCATCTCTCTATCTTACCAGGGCTTCTCCCTGCCGTGCCCGGACAGCGCCCGCGGACTTCGCTCTTTTTCTTGGTTGGCCCCAGGACTTAACTGTCGCCGCTGCCGCTCGCTCTCCGGCTGCTTCCCAGGCGTGCGGGGCCGGGGGCCAGGCGGGATTCCACTAAGCGGGAACGCAGAGCTCGGAGCCAAGGGGGGACGGGGCCTTCTCCCCCTCCCCCTCGAGGGAAGATTTGCCCCCCCCTTAGCCCCCCAGCGTCGGACAAGCGGGGCAGGGGAGGGGACGGGGGTCCAAAGAGAGAGAGATTCCTCCGTCTCTCCACATTATAGCGTCGGTAGATACTACTTCAGGACTTGGACTTGACATCCCCATCCCCCCTGGACTTGGGGGCCACCGGGACCGCCGGACTCTTTATTGGTTTGTTTTTTTCCTCTCGTGCTGAGTTCCCCCACCCTCGGTCCAGCCTTGGCTTCCAGGCGGCCCCAGCGCGGTCACAGGCCACCCCCTGGGGTGCCCGGGGAGATGTTTCAAGCCTTCCCCGGAGACTACGACTCCGCCTCCCGGTGTAGTTCGTCGCCGTCGGCCGAGTCCCAGTACCTGTCATCAGTGGACTCCTTTGGCAGCCCCACGACTGCAGCTGCCTCCCAGGTAGGCGCTGGGGCCAGAAAGCCCTCCGTCACCGGTCAGCAAACAAGCTCAGGGTGAAGGGGATGGGGGTGGGGTGAGGGCACGGGGTCCGAGCGGAGTGAAGGGTCCGGAGTGGCAGCTCCCTCACTTCCTCCCTGACACCGTTAACCAGGTGCCTCAGTTTCCCCACCTGGACAAGGAGCCCAGCGGGTTAGACTGACCGCATACGGGCGGCCCGGTAGGTGATTAGTCTATAAAATGAAACTTGCTTCCGGAAAGCGGGATTAAGACGTTGTCCTGCTAGCAGGGTCTCCTAGCGCAAACCTCTTTGCAATCCCTAGGCAAACGAAGAAGAGTTGGAGCTCTGACGGGCGGGGGCAAGGGGGGGGGTCCTGAACCCGCTTTGGGAGTTTAGAGGGGACGCACGCCCCGAACAGAGCAGTGCAGGGGCCAGCTGGCTGCGGAGGGGGCTCTGCAAGCAGGGGCCCTGCAAACAGTCTGGGGGAAGCCACGGTGCAGGGCGCCCCCCATTCGGAGCAGACTTACTAGCCCAGGGCGCCCGAAGGGGAGGCGGGTCTCGAACCCCCTCCGCCTCCGGCGCTGGAACGTAACGGGGGACCCGTGCGTAAGGGCTGACGCGCTGGAATCCTCCGTCTGACGCGGGGCACGCACGGCGCGCGGCCCGCCCCCTTCCCCGCCGCCGCCGCACCCCCTCCCCCTGACGTCCCGGGGAGTCTTCTATTTTGGAACGCCCGAGCCACGTTGCTAAGGCAGGCAGGGCGGGTGGAAGAGGCCGAGACGCTGATTGGCTTCGGGAGCCGAGGAGGGGAGCCAATGGCTTGCAAGCGTTGACTTCTTGCTCACGGCGCCCCCCTCCTCTCCTCCCAGGCATCCTCTCCCCAGCCCAGTCCGTAACCTCTATAGTTGGAACCGGGGCCTCGTTATCGGGACATGGGAGGGGTAGCAGCTTAGCGACCCGACGAGGCTCGCGACAGGGCCCAGGAGCGCTGTTTTCAGACCCGGGATCCAGTCTGGGACCACGTTGTGTCTAATACAGAGTGCTCCCCCCTGCCGCCCCATCGCGACATAGGACGACAGGGTGTCGCCCGGCAGCTGTGATAGCCCTAGGTCCTTGAGGGCGACCTTGGGTGGGGCCCAGCGGGTGCAGCTGCAGCAGGAAAGCTGAATAGAGGAGGAAAGCGGCTGTAGAAGGAAGGAGGGATGGGGTTTGAGTACCCCTGCCTCCTCCCCTGGGGTTCAGGGATTGAAGGTCCCCCTCCCCCCCCCCAGCGCTACGCTCCAGATATAACCCTCCAACCAAGTTCAAGTCCCAGCCAGGGCCCGAACTTGAAGTCACGGGCGCCCGTGGGAAGTTCGGGGCTGCGTGTGCTTGCTAGTGCTGGCAAAGGCCCCGCCCCACTTCCAAGTTCAAAGCCACGCTGCTATTGGCGGCTGCGCAGGAGGGAGGGCCCCGTGGGGGGTGAGAAGGCAGAAAGAATCTGATAGATACTTTGGGGAAGCTCCGAGACTAGGGGGTTGGGGGGGGGGAGATGGAGAAACACCCCGGAGAGGGGAGAAGGGATAGCCACGGAGATCCTAGGACCGCCGTGCAGGCATCTTCATACCTGCCAGGCTCCATGAAAGCCAACCTACCGCTCCAGCACAGTCCCAGGGAGCCGCGGGCTGCTGCCAGTCTCTCCCTTCCCACTATGAGACATTTAACCCTGGGCAGGAGCTCAGACCCTTCCCCCCTAGCCCACTGCTCCAAACTCCTGCCTTGCCCCCTCCTGGGGACTCAGATGACAGCCTTGAGGAGAGGACAGGCGCGTGCCTGGCCCAGAATCCTACCTCATTTCCAAAAACCAGTTGGGTTCTTTATTAGTGGTGGCACCGGTGAAAGTTGATCCTAGCAGGGTCGTCAGAGCTGGAAGGGCGCTTTTAAAGAATCGCTCTCCAGCTCCCACAGCAGTGTAGTTGTCTAAGAGGGGGAACGATCTTTAAAGTCTCAAAAGGGATTAAAAAGGGAAAGGAAGCAACTCAAGGTCATGAACAGAGCTGGAACCCAGGTGCCCTCTCCCCAGGGCTTTTATCTATCAAGATTCTGGCATTCAGGCAGGCCTCTGGATTTGTATCCTGGCTTATTACTTGGGCATATATGCTCAAGGCATTCTGGGGCCTCAGTTTCCTCAGCTGAATCATCAGAAGGTTTATAACTAGGTAATCTCTGAATCCTCTTTCTGGACTAAATTCGATCATATGAACTTCAGGACTCTCCAGTGACTGGAGAGGAACCTGAGGCACAGTTAGAAGGAACTTCCCAGCCACAGTGGACTCAGACCCCCTATCCCCATCAGCTTCTCCTCCTCCCTACCATGATGACTTTTCTTCCTTCTCTTAGAATCAGGGGTGGGGTTGGGGGTGGGGAATGTGTGTATGAGTGTGTGTGGGGCCTGAGTCCCTCAGTCCTCCGGTCTCCGGTCTCTGTCCTACACAAACACACACATCCACACACACAGCCACTCACACACACATCCACACGCAGGAGTCACCAACCTGGCTGTGAATCACCACGGGCTTGAGCTGTTCAGTGCAACCTCCAGAGGGGGAGGCAAAGCCAGGGATGTGAACGGCTCTCATTAACCACTGCGTCACGGTGTAGTGGAAGGGGGTAGGTGGTGGTGGCTTGGCTGCCTGTGACACGCGCTCACCCAGTGGCTCACCACGAGGGTGTTGGGGGGGTGTGTATGTCTGTGAGTGTGTGTATGTTCGGTCTGCATGCCCGGGGTTCTGCCCATCTCTCTCTCAGCAGGAGTGTGCTGGCCTTGGTGACATGCCTGGCTCCTTCGTGCCCACGGTCACTGCCATCACCACGAGCCAAGACCTCCAGTGGCTGGTCCAGCCCACCCTCATCTCTTCCATGGCTCAATCCCAGGGCCAGCAGCCACCTCTAGGCCCCCAGCTGCCCACTGTCGACCCCTATGACCTGCCTGGCACCAGCTACTCTTCCCCTGGGATCAGCGGCTATGCCAGCGGCGCTGGACCCTCGGGGACAACTTCAACTGCTCCTCCACCCTCACGTCCTGCACGGGCCAGACCTCGACGGCCCAGAGAAGAAACGGTGAGTCTGAAGGGCACCTGAGCATATGGGCTAGGCAGGGTAAATGGACAACCTCAGAGAAGGTGGCAGGGGAGAAGAACCCTGGTGGGTGAGGTCACCAAGCCCCCCCCCCCAATGCTTTGGGGGCATTCTCCAGATTGGGGGAGGGGCAACCTCTATCTGCTTCCCTCATTTGGAGTCTTCCTCCTGCACCTGGACCTTGGCCTGCCTCTTTGCAGGGACAGGGATAGGTTTTTGTTTTTAAATGATTGTTATGGGATTAATATGGGAGCTTGTGGAGCAAAGGGAGGAGATATCATTGGAGGGAAAGAGAGAAGGGGTTCTAGTTTGGGGGAGGGGGTCTAGGTTGCAGGGGCCAGGTGGCTACTTCCTTAGAAAGAAGATTCACTTTCTTCCCTCTCTCTCACCTCACAGCTCACCCCTGAAGAAGAGGAGAAGAGGAGGGTCCGGCGAGAACGAAACAAGCTGGCTGCTGCCAAATGTCGGAACCGAAGGCGGGAGCTGACAGACCGTCTACAGGCGGTGAGGGTTTCTAATATGGTGGCCCCAGAAGGTTTGGTTGGGTGGTTGTTGGATGAGATGGAGTCAGGCTTTCTCTCTTTAATTCCATTCTTCCCTCCCCCCCCCCACATTGAATCCCTGTGGATGTATGTCCACATGCACAAGGAAAGAAGCTTGATTCCCAGCTAGCTTGTGTCACCCACTCTGCCCCCTCTCCCCCAGGACAAGCTTCTCCTTTGGAGTTCAAGGACTGGAGTACAGGGCAGGGTCCACAGAGGGCCAGACCTTAGAAAACAGCTGAGTGGAGAAAGTCTCAAACTATCATCAGAGAAAGTTAGGTGTTAGACCTTCCAAAAAGCATCAGAGATACAGCCATGTATGACTGTGGGCAACAGTTCCTAGGAGGGAGATTAGACTATCAGATGCTTTCGGGAGTCCCCCCAGCTCTGAGTCACCTGAAGGATTCTCTTCCTACCCCCTTCATCTCCCCCCCCCCCTTTTACTTTGGCACTTTCCTATGTCCAGGTTCTGCCCCAGACAACCAAAAATACTCCTACTCCATCAATAATATCTCAAGAGAATAAAATTAATTTTGAGATCTGTCCCCAAGAGGGCCCCCCCACCCAAGTTCATCTTTCCTTTGCTCCTTGTACCTGCTTTTGTCTCCTGGTAGTGAGGGAGACAAATACATCCCCCACCCCCATCTGAAGAAGGGGTGATAGCACCTAGAACAAGGGCTTGGTACAATATTGATCACAATTTGGACTTTGAACTGAATTCCTTCCTAAGTCTTCCATCAGTATCTGGAAGACAACCTCATCTTGGGGTGGAGGTTGAAATGTCATCTAACAGGACAAGAGGGATGTCAGGGTGGGGGCCAAAATCCATTGACCTAGAGAGGAACAGACAGTATTGAACCTGATCTAATGGAGAGGCCTGGCTTTTGTGGAAAGCAAACTGTGTGGGAACCTTGTCTCCCCCATAGCGGAAATGACTCTGGACAAGTCTACCCCACCCCTCTACTTTTGCACTTTCTTCAATGCAGAGGGAGGGGAAATGGTCCAAGCTTTATAAAGAAATCCTCTGGTTAGAGAGAGAGAGAGAGAGAGAGAGAGAGAGAGAGAGAGAGAGAGAGAGAGAGGAGAGAGAGATATAGTAGAGTGTTAGCTATGGAGTTGGGGTGGAAGATCTGTGTTCAAATTTCACCCTTAAGATAAACTAGATATGCCATCTCTGTCTTTATTGGCATTTACTTAAGACCTCTGTGGACCTCACTTTCCTCAACTATTAAACAAGAGGGGTTGGAATGGATGAACAGATTGCTTCCAGTCTATATATATATATATATATATATATATATATATATATATATATATATATATATATATATCTAGTTCTAGACATGATATGGTAAAATGAGAGAATGGACACACAAGTCTTTCAGTATCAGATTGAAGACTGGCTGGCAGGGCTAGAAAGAAACAGGGATAATTTGCCATTGGATGAAACTCCAGTTAGCCTGGAGAAGGAAATTGGCCTACTCTGAAGCTGTTGACGACTGATCATTATTGATGATTTCTTTTTGGACAGTGGGGTCATAGAAAGTCAGATCTGGAAACAACCTTAGAGAGTATTTGGTCTCAGCTCCTCAGTCTGACAGATGGGGAAACTGAGACACAAAGAACCAAAGGGCCTTGCCCAACTTCCAGCAATGCCAGGACAGGAGAGACTTTAGAGTGCATCTAGTCTACTTCAATCCCTTCTTTTTACAAAGGAGGAAACCTGAGGTCCACTAGGCAAGCCTCATCCTGTCTAGTAGATCCTTCCCTAGTAGAGACCATGGTTGGAACTCTGGTTTGGGGATTCCACATCCAAAGTGGAATTGCTTTGGAAGCTGGCACGGATGCCAAAAGGGTACGGCCTTAGTCCTGCTGCTGACATGGCTTCTCTCTCTCTTCTTTCCCCCCTTTGCTGCCTGCTGCCCTGGGGTACCAGGAGACCGACCAGCTAGAAGATGAGAAGGCAGAGCTGGAGTCAGAAATCGCCGAACTCCAGAAGGAGAAGGAGCGGCTGCAGTTTGTGCTGGCAGCTCATAAGCCGGGCTGCAAGATCCCTTTTGATGAGGGGCCCGGGCCAGGGGGCCCCCTGGCAGAGGTGAGAGCTTTGCCTGGGCCCACGCCCACTAAGGACGATGCGTTCGGGTGGTTCCTGCCGCCGCCGCCCCTGCCCTTCCAGACCAGCCAGGAGCCCGGCCAGGAGGGGCCCCCAGACCTGACGGCTTCTCTCTTTACACACAGTGAGGTCCCAGCCTTCGGCGACCCCTACCCTGTTAACCCTTCGTATACCACCTCGTTTGTACTCACGTGCCCGGACGTCTCCGCATGCGGCGGTGCCCAGCGCAACGGCAGCGACCAGTCCTCTGACTCCCTGAACTCGCCCTCCCTCCTTGCTCTGTGAATACTTTTAGAGGGAGGGGGCGCTTCTCTCTGGAGACAAAAAACTGGGGGGAGGTTGCTACACCCCCCTCCACTCTTTTGGCCTGCACCTACCTGAGGATTCCCTTCATCCTCGAGGGGTCATTGACCTGAGTCAGCCTCTCTTCATCCTTGGCCATCAACCACCGGATTCCTCTCGACCTGAGGCTTCCTTCATTCTCGGCTGCGACTGGATTCATCTTGACTCGAGGCTTCCTTCCTCCATCCCTCCTCAGCTGGGATTCCACTCAACCTTGGTCTGATGCCTGGCCTTTCTTTGAGCCCTGAACCTTCGGCCCTCGGAGCTTGCCCTGCCATGCCTATCTGACCCTCCACTTTGACTGTCGCCAGTGAGAAAGGCGGAGACTTTGTGGGGGCTGCACCTGAGGGCCTTGCTCCTGAGGGAGGAGGGGAGGGAAAAGGTATGGAGAGAGATTGTTGGTTGCCATGGCCTGCGAGCCATCGGGGCTGGGGGCTTCAGGGGGTGGTGAGGGGGAGGGTTTGGGGGATGGGTTCAAAGTCTTACTTGTGATGGAATCTCAAGCCCTTCCCCAAGAACCCCTCTGGTCATTGTTTCCCATCCACTCTCCCTAGAAGAATATTAAGTTATTTAGCCATTTTCCAAAGTCAAAGGCAAAAGGTTCAACTCCCTTCTTTTTCTCTGCCGTGGTTGGGAGATGAGGAGCCTCCCTCCACCTTTGTAAACAGTATTATTCCTAGTCCCCTTCTTCCCAGTAAATCCCCTTCACCTGCCCCCTCTTCCCTGCCCCCACCTCACACCCCTCAAGCTCTGGGTGGTTTTCTCTGGGCTTTCCTTATTTGATGTGGCTGGTAGAGAAGGTTGACTCACCTTTCACCCTTGCCCCTAGCTGAGGTATTATACTGTGAAATGAGGTCTTGGGGAAGGGTAGGCACCAGGGAAGTTCAGTCCAGTCCCCAATCTCAGGGGAGGAGAAATGAAGGGAAAGTTTCCCTTTACCCCAGAGTGGGTCTCCCACCCCTTCAAAGCTGATATACTCTTCCTCTGTTTCATCCAACAAGCGAGACTGGGTCCTTTCAATGGGCCCCCTGTTTACGTCCTCTATTGGGTTTCTTTTTCCTCCACCCCCCTCGCCCCTCCAGCCTAGGACGCCAGCTTCTCCCCTATCTTGTCCAGAAAATGGGCCAGCTCTCTTTGGGGAGAAGTTACAGAGCTGAGGCTTCCTGCCTTTGGGGGAGCTGAACTGGTAGACTCACCCCTCCCTCTTTCTTCTTTGCTTAAAATTAGTGGTAGTTTGGGGGGAGGAGTGCTGGAGGACAGTGATCTCAAAGCATCCATTGCTATTGGAAGCTGGGTGATTCAGTGCCCATTCATATCCACATAACCCCTAACTGTATCCCATACCTTCTCTTAAAATCTGGGGAACTGGTATCTCAATTTATTTGTCATTAGGGTGATCATAAGGATGGCTACCCAGCTCCAGGTTCTGCCTAGCCATAGTCCTTTCTCTTCCCCTTCTCCCCTCCTCCTGTGACCCCCACCTCCGACACCTAATGTTTTTTACATTTGCAGATTTCCTCATTTAAAATTGAGGAAAATGCCTCTCTGAGACATTAAGTGATTTATTTGCCCAGGGGCTCAGAGCTAGTAAATGTACCCAGGAAGGATTCAAACCCAGGACTTTCTGTCCCCAAGTTCAGAGGAGACCACCTATAATTTAAAAAAAAAATTATTTTTGGAAATCGGGCCTGGTGATCTCAAAGTATCTATGATAAGTCAATAGGGCAATGAGACAAATCCAGGAGGACCTAAGGCCCTAAGCTATCCCCTTAGCTCCCTCCCCAGGCAAGATCCTCCAGGCCTTAGGAAAAGGCCAAAAATCTAATCAGGCTGCCCCTTCCCCATGCCTCCTTTTCCCCTTTTTTGTCATGCCCTGAGAATTGTTCAAAACAAGAGAAATTCCCGTTCTTAAAAAATCTAGGAGAATGGGGCCCCATCCTTCCTGTTCTAGTCCCTTTTACTGCATGGACAACATTCCACACCAGACCTGTTCCCTCACTAACCACCCCCTTCCCCCAAATCCCTGGCCTCAACAATTTCACCCTTTCCTGGTTTTCAAAAGGCACTATATCTATTCTGTATAAATATATATATTATATTATATTATATATATGGTATGTGTGTATGTGTATGTATATGTGCGCGTGTGTCTGGCTATAACCCTGCCCCCTCCAGGCTGAAGTGAACGCTCGACAATCAGGGTATTCTTGCTTTCTCTATCTTTCATTCTATGTTTGTCTCTGTCCACTTCTCAGTAATCCTGTCACCACTTTGCCCCTCTTTCTGTCTCTTCCCTTCATGTTGTCTGTCTGTCTGTCTCTCTCTGTTTCATAGTCTGTTTCCTGAATTTCTGCCTGTCTGCCTCATTCTCTCTCTTTTTGTGTTTGTCTTCAAAAAAGAATTAGTTTTTCCTGTGACCAAACTTAATGACTAATTTGTCCTTCCCTCCTTCAGGGCCTCTATGTGGGGTGTGTGTGTGTGTGTGTGTGTGTGTGTTGATTGGGAGGAATTCCTGCCATCTACACTTTATTGGTTTTCTCCCTGCCAAGCCCCTTCCCCCTCACCCCCATGCCCAATGCTGTATTTGTGATTTTTTGTATTTTGTACCAGACCCCAGGAAGGGGCTGGGGCTGGGCTGGTTGGTGTTGGGCTGAGTGATCCCTCTCCCTCCAATCCCAGGATCTGCCTCAAGTGTTTCAACCCACCCAATAAAAAGGCTTTACAAAAACACACTCTTTGTATATGGTCATCTTTATGAGTTAGATTCCTGGGAGAACTTCTAGCTTTCCAATGGGGGTTTCTGCTTCAGATTTCTTCCCAGGCTGCTCAGAGGACTTTCTGGCAGGGGTCTGATAACTGAATTCTGACTCTAAGGCAAGGGATAGGGGGGCAATGGCCAGCAGTCAGACTCTCTGTTGATGATCTATTTCTAGAGGGCATGGTTGTAGAGCTAGAGATCCAGTGATAACTTCCTGGCTGGGACCAATGGAAACAGGAAGGACTGAGGCCAGACCTCAGAGAGGACTTCCTGTCAGGAGTCTAGACCACACTACTCCCTAACAGAGTGAAGGGCTCTCATTTTGTAGATTCTTTCAATAGAACGAGGGCTAGCTAGATAGCAGAGAAGACTCCTTGACTTGTCTCTTTGTATATAACATGGGACACAGGTTGCACCGCTTGGCAGCCCTCCCATTGACCAAGGCTAGATCACCAATGCTTCCCTGCTGGTGGAGGGAGAGAGGGTACTATCTCCTATCCAGCTAAGAATTCTACAATCTCAACAGAATGGACTAGTATTTAGAACTTTGGACTTTGGCCTCAGAAAGTCCTTGCTTTGAATCTTGCCCCAGACACTCAATAGCTCTTGTCAATCACTTTCTGAGTCTCATTTTCCTCATCTGTAGAATGGGAAGAATAGTAGCATCCATCTCATAGGGTTCTTGTGAGAGTTCAACAAGATAATCTATACAAAATAATTTGTAAACCCTAAAGGAGCTGTGAGCTGGTAGCCAACTGCAGGGCCAGGATCAGCACCGGGATCTTCTGACTCTTCTGAAATGTTCCTGGAGGTTCTTTCATGGTCTCTCATACTGAGTCTTTCAAATTGAGTTGTCCTGGGCTGGCTTTCAGAGCATGGGAGTGCAGAGAAGGACTAGATTCTTATTCCACCATCTGGAGGTTAGTGGGATTCTTTGAGAAACCATGGCATTTTGACTCCATCATTTGACAAATAGAGAAACTGAGGCCCAGGGAAGAGGAGGAAACTTGACTAAGGCCACACTAAGGCTAGATGTGGAATTGCACAAGAGAAAGGGAGGGCTCAGTGTGGTTGGAGAGACAGGAAGGAGGAGGGAAGGAAGGTGTGGGATACCTACAGCGATGAGGAAAAGAAAACACGGCATCTGCCGCCCGAAAGGTGGAATTGAACCACTCTGTCGCTAGACAGCTACAGGTTTGAAGCCTGCACCCCAGACCACTGAGGGTCATCCGGGCAGAAAAGTATGCTTTCCCAAAGGCTATATAAAGACTTCTATTTCCGTCATTTTATATATAGGGTGGAAAATTTTTGTAATGTTGATTTAACCTAAAATCTTAGTAAAATATAATAATTTTGCAAAGCCCTATTTTTCCTTTACACTTTTTCCTCTGCTTCCCGAGATGATACGAATGACAGCCAGCGCCGAAAAGAAGCCCTTCATTTGCATCTCGCGGAGGATTCTGGGAGAGACTCCCCCGCGGGAGCGTTCCAGGAGCTGGAGGGCTGAGTCCAGCTCCGGCCTCCGCCTGCTGCACCGGGGGCCTGGGCGGGAGGGGAGGGGCCGCTCCTCCCCCATTCCCTGCTGCCCTCGGAACCCCCCCACCCCCTTCTCCTCCAGACAAGGCCCCCAAGGTGTGCCCAGGATGCTGTGGGCGGGTCCAGAGAGCTCAGCCGGCCCACCCCCACCCCATTTTACAGACGGGGAAACTGAGGCCCAGCCACTCGCCCAAGGTCACTCAGGGGGTCAGTAACCAGAGGGTGTAACGCGGGGGTTGGGGGGGAGCGGCCGTGGCAGCAGATCAGGACGATTTACAAGCACGTCCCCCCTCTGGAAGAACGGGAGCCGGTTCTCCGTATCCTTCCCGGAACCCAGAGGGTCCGGACACGAAATATCCGGATCCTCGTCCGTGTAGACGCGGCCTTCTGCGGTCTGCGGACCCGCTGGTCGGGGGTGAAAACACTAGGCTTAGGGCGACATCTTGCGGCTTTAGATGGGACTGTCGCCGTCGCCAGCCCCTGGCCCGGAGCCCTCAACTCAAGCCCACTTCCACTCGGTCCCTCTGCAGCTCAAAAACATTCTCCGGTTCCTTGCGCTGCATTGCCGGCTCTGCTCCCCACTATCTGTGACCTGGATAACCCCTTTCCTTTCCCGAAGTCTCCATTTATTTTCCTGTCTGTTGGGACACATCCTTTGGGTGGCCCTGATCCTTTCTGCTTGGTCTGGGGAAACCTATGAATACCCTTTCTCAGAATTGTGCTGTAAATGAATAAAATACCGTAGAGTATTAAAACGGCCACCACTCACGTTGAAATAGAGACCTAACTTTGTCCCCATTCAGGCTCATGGATCCTTGAAATGTATCCACAGATCTCAGGGGTCTGTAGAAACAGTGGCGGGAAAGGACTACAGAACACAAAACAACCCTGCCCATAGATGCTATGATAATGTTCATTTTACATCGGGAAACTGAGCAAACAGGGACTACATAACTTATTCAGGGCCACAGCACATTTCTGAGGCCAGATTTCAACCTGGCTCTTCCTGACTAGAGGTCCAGCGGGCCTCTAACCCCCCAACCCCCCTCCCCGCCCCCCGCCCCACACTCTGCTACGTAGGACAATCATGGCTAACTGTGTGCTTCCTCCTATGAAGTAAGAGCCTGCCCCGGGCAGGAGACAGTTGGCTGGCGGGGAGGGATAGGGTACTGATATAATCACCACCTGACCCCCACCTTACAGAGTCCAGCATATAGCAAGCTAAATACTTGTGGACCCACTAGTTTGGGCCTCAAAGGGATTCTAGAATGACAGGGCCTCAGAGCTGGAAGGCCTTTCAAAGTCAACTGGTCTGATCCCTTCATTGTAAAGGGGGGGAGAGCTGGTCCCCCTAACGACTTGCCCTAATCAGCAAACCAAGAATCCAGGCCTCCAAAGTGTTCTACCGCCCCAGTGCTCTCTCCATGGTGCTGCCCACCCAGAACTCCCATTTCTCTAGGGCATGAGGACATGCTTTTCTCCAATCGACCTTTCGAGATTGGGAGTATTTACAGATTGGGAAACCGAAACCCAGAAAAGGGAAAGTGAGTGGCTTGAAGTCACACAGCTATTAAAACAGGGAGTCAAACTGAGGTCATAGGACCAGAGACCTACAGCTGGAAGGTACCCCTTCATCTTCTATGTGAGTCAAGTGAGGATCAGAGGACACTGGTGACTTAGCCAAGCACGATCCGAACCTAGATCCTCCATGCCTGAGGCCATGTCCTTTCTGCCCCGTCCCATTGCCTCTCCTTTCCCAGCATTCTCTCCTTTATAGCATACTGCCTCTCTGTTATAGTATCTCTCCAGGTCACTGACTCAGCAGGGTGGGGGGAGGGGGGAGACTTTGACCAGTAATGTTTGTTGACTGCCCAAATGACTAGTCGAGTCCCTTGTTTTCCATAAGTTTTTATTAAAGTGTAAACCCAAGCTCAGTTCTTTCCTCAACCCCAAGAAATGCCCCAGGGGCGGGGACAGGGTGGCAGACAGGGAGATACCACCCCCCTACACACACACCTCAATACCCCAGGGGGAAGGGGTGATAGGGAGTGACAGGGGGTGAGCTCCTGGCATGGGGGTGGCTGCCCTGTCTAGGGTACTACAAGTCTCTGGCCTTTCTAGGCACCCAGGGACCATCTGCAGACTCCCAGATGGGTAAGCATCATCCTGAAGGCCATGGGGGTGAGGGGCAGTGGAGCAGGGATGAAAGGGAGTTAGGTATTTGGGCATGGAGAGGCCCTGGCTAGGTTCACCAGAGCTGGAAGGTGTGTGTATGCGTAATGTGTGTGTGCACGCCTGTATGTATGATCCAGGACTGGGGAGGCTGGCAGGGAGGGGGGCAGGCAGGGAAGTTGAGAGAGGGCACCGGGGTGCTGTGGGTAGGCAAATCCCGGGCCAGTCTGAAGAGGGGCTCATTCAGCTTTGGCTTTGGAACTTGCAGAGGCCCCTGTCCCTGGGATCTTTGAATAGATCCTGCAGAAACAGTGGAGAACATAGGAAGAAAGAAGATTTAATTAGAATACTGTTATACGTATACATACATATGCATACACATACACAAACGTATTATAATTAGGGCATCAGAGCTCATAGGTTCCTTAGAACAGAGGATGTCAGGTCTGGGAGGGGCATCAGAACAGGGAATGTGAGAGTTGGGGGGGGGGGCCTGAGAACAGGGAATGTCAGGGCTGGGAGGGGCCTCAGAACAGGGGATGTCAGGGCTTGGAAGGGTCTTGGAACACAGACCCTCAGAACTAACCAGAAGGGCCCATGAGACAGAAAACGGCAGAGCTGGGAGAGGCCTTCAGACACAGAATGTCAGGGGTTAGTGAGATTTCAGAGATGATTAACTCCAATCTTCTCATTTTAAAGATGAGAAGAGGGGACTTGCCCCAAGGTCACAAGGTGAGTCAGTGGCAGAACCAAGACTAGCCACCTGCTAGCATCCTGTTTCCCTGACATGGCTTGGACCAGAGTCCAGGCGCATTTCCATGCCTGCCATCCAGTGGCTGTAGTTGGAATTGCAGTGGGGAAGCTCTTTGGGAAGAGGATGAGCAAGGACGGGGTTGGAATTTGGGACCAAGTGAAGAGAGAGTTTTTGGACCCATCCAAACGGCCTCATTGACCTTCCCAGAGCTACAAACACGCCAATACTCACTTAGCCTTGATGTAACTCAGCTGACTGTTCACCAGCCCAACATACTGGTCGATCTGGGCCTAAGGGAGGCAGAGAAGAGGTTATCTTGGGGGTGAGGAGAGAACCTCCCTTTGATCCCAGGGAATCTCACCACTGCTCCCTCATGCCCACTCACTGAAGGCCCTCAGCAGTGAATCTTGTCGGGGGAGGAGCTGCTCACTTTCTTCTGACCCTAATCCCACAGTGCTCCCAAAGTCTAGGAATTCCCCATCCTCCTCCCAGCCACCAACAGTGCCCCCAAACCATGATTTCCTTCCTCTCTTTCAAAGAATTACCCACAGAACTCTGGAGCTGGGTTTGTTTTAGGTTATCACCATGGGGGAGCTGATATACGTATGTCCACTGGGCCCCAACTGTGTGTTTGTGGGATGGAGTGGGGGAAGTGGAGGGTGTAGGATGTGAGTAGGGATAATCCTGGAAGTCAGTGGTCCTTGGTGGGGAGGGAGGAATTGGCTAAATGATGGACACACAGTCAGCTTGGGTGTCAGTGGCTGGTGTGAAGGCCAGTCAGACCTTAGTTGTCTCATGGGGAGGTGGTAGAGACTCCAGGAAAGGATTCATCAGTCAGTAGGTGAGGCTGTTTCTAGTGGGCTCCTAACCTATTTTATCCTCTAAGGCCCATATCAGCTTTAATGTTCCAAGATTTGGAAGATCTAACCCTGTAATTAGTCAGCCTGTCTCTACCTTGAATCTCCTCAATCCAGCGTTCACACACTACCAGGGTAAACTTCCTAAGGCAGAGATCTGACCGTCACTCCATGGGGTTTAAAGCATTCATTGACTCCCCCAGCAAATTCACACTTCTTTGCCAGGCCTTTGGGGCCTTCCCTCCACCTTTTCTTCATCTTTAGTTCCCACGATTTATCATCATACACTGAAGAGTTGAGGGCTTTGGCATCAGAGGTTCTGGGCTCAAATTCTGATTCCAACACTAAACCAGCTATGTGAGTTTGGGCATATCTTTTATCTTCTCTTGTCCTCAGTCTCAGCATCTATTAAATGGGGGGTCAGACTAGGCAGCCTTTCTGGCTCTGGATCTATGACCCCTATGGTCTCTGAGGTTCCCTTCAGACCCTGTGACCCATGATCCAAGCGGAATAACTGGACGAGGCCCACACTCCCATCCTGTCCTTTCCCATCTCCGGGTCTTTGCTTACACTACTTCCCTGTGCCTGAAATGCCTTTGATCCCCACATCTTGCTTCCTTCTAGGCCTAACTCAGGGCCCTCTCCTGCAGGACTTCTCCACCCCTCTAAAAGTGATCTTTCTCCTCTAATCTCTCACCCCCACTCTATTGTTATTCAATTGTGTCCAAATCTTGGTAACCCCATTTGTGGTCTCCTTGGCAGAGACACTGGAGTGCCATTTCCTTCTCTAACTAATTTTATAGATGAGGAAACCGAGGCACACAGGGTGAAGTGACTTGCCCAAGGTCACACAGCCAGCACCTGAGGCCAGATTTGAACTCAGGAAAATGAGTCTTCCTCCCTCCAGGCCCAGTGCCCTATTCCCTTTGGTGCCCCTTAGTGGCCCTTTGTCTAGATTTTCCCTTTGCCCTGATCTGCCTGTCATTTTTACAATGCTTATAATGTACAAGTCCTACCTGAAGCCTTTCCTCCCTCAGTGGCAAGCTCCTGGAGAGGAGGAACCTCGCCTTATTTCATCTTTGTCCTTTCACCTTTGGCACCTAGCATGGGTCCTCCACACACAGTGGAGCCTGACTAAAGATCTGTTGCATTAAGTTGGCCAGTGAATAAAATCAGATTCGGAGAAAAGAGCATTGGATTTGTAGTCATGAGGCCTGGGTTTGAATTCTGGGTGGAAGGGAAAAGATAAGCATTCCTCTAGTGGCTTCGACTTTACAGATGCTATCTTGTTCAGTCCTCACAGTGACCATGGAGGTAGGTACTCTTATTGACCTTGTTTTACAGTTGAGGAAACTGAGTCAAACAGAGGGCATGTGACTTGCTTAGGGTCACACAGCTAGTAAGTGGCAGGCTGGATTTAAATTCAGATTTTCCAGACTCTAGGCCCTGAAGTCTATTCACTCATATCTGGGACTTTGGGGGACAAAGTTTGACCTCTTTAAGACTCCTTTCTGTCAAATGAAGGGAATGGACTAAATGACAGCAGCCCTCGTCTTTAGATTAGGATTGTGGATTTATTTTCTTAAAGTTCCATTCTGACCAGCTACTCCCTCACTCAATCATCAGTGGCCCCCTGTTGTTTTCAGGATCAAATATAAAATACCCTGGCTGGCTTTCAAAGCTTTCCACAGCCCGGTCCCTTCTCACCACTTCAGTCTTTTTACATTAGACAACACCCCCCTCCCCAACACACACACACACACACACACACACACACACACACACACACACACACACACACACACACACACACACACACACACACACAGTCTGTGTTCCAGCAGCATTGCTTCCTTATTGTTCCTTGAACCCCGACACTCCATCTGCTGATGCTGGGCAGTGCCCCTGGAAGTCCCCCATGTCTGGGATGCTCCCTCCTCACCTCCCCCTTGTGGTTTCCCTGGCTCTCTTCAGGTTTCCCCAAAATCACACCTCTGTAAGAAGGCATTCCCAGTCCTCCTTCCTTTTACTGCCTTCTTCTGGTCATCTGCTCTAATTTATCCTGTATATATTTTGTTTGCACAGTTATTTTGGGGCAGCTAGGTGGTACAGTAGATACAGCACCAGAGTCAGGAAGATCTGAATTCAAAGCCAGCCTCACATACTCACTAACAGTGTGGCCCTGGGCAAATCATTTAATCCTGTTTGCCTTGGTTTCCCCATTGTTAAAATGAGCTGGGGAAGGAAATGACAAACCACTCCAGTATCTCTGCCAAGAAAACCCCCAGTAGGGTCATGGAGAGTCAGACAGTACTGAACAACAATATAGTTGTTGGCCATAATTGTCTCCCCCATTAGACTGTAAATTCTTTGGGGGCAGGAACTGTTCTTTGCCTTTCTTACTATCCCCAGCCTTAGGGCAGAGCCTGGCACTTAGTAGGCATTCAATAAAGGTTGATTGACTGACTGACTGATGGGAGAAGAGTAGTCACTTAGTTTCTTTCTCTGTGGGTAGAGACAAAGGGCATTTGATCTTATTTGGGTATGGGTATGGGACAGCAGCCTTTCTGAGCTCACAACTATGTTTGTATCATTGTGTGTGTGTGTGTGTGTGTGTGTGTGTGTGTGTTTGGGGGGGGGGGAGATAGTCACTGGGGAACAGAACCAGCTTGGAGTCCAAAGGAGCTTAGCTGTGGGGAGGTTCATGGCACAGATCTAGCCTGTCAGAGTGTAGCAACAGGGGAGTTTGCAGTCCTGAATTTGGAGCCAAGGCACCGGGTTTTGGTTATTGGCTCTGTTACTTACTCCCTATGTGAGACAAGTCCCTTACCTTCTCTGGGCCTCAGTTTCCTCATCTGTGAAGTGATGGGGGTGGCCTGCACGACTTCTAAATTCCTTTCCAGCCCTAAATCCTATGATCTCTCAGGTTCCCTCCAACTCTAATGGCCTATGAGCCTATGAAAGAAGGAGCAAGGGGGGTGGGGGAGGCTGGCTGTTGTGTGACTTGGCCCAATTGATGCAACTCAGTTTAGCCCCAAAGTCAGCTGACTTGGGTGTCTCTGGCTGGGATGTGTGTCCAGGACAAACAGGTGCTGGGAGAGGAGGGGGGGGGTCAGAGTGTTTGTCCAAACTGCCACCATGTCAGCAACAAATATGGTTGCTTGGCCTTTAAAGTGTCATTGGGCTAAACCTGGGGGTCAACCAGTCCCAGTCTCTCTGGTTGACTGAGATGAGTATCAGTCGGTTGTCATGCTGTTCCCCTGCCTGAATCTAGTGGGCATGGGGGTCAGCCTGCTTTGTCTGCCCAGAAACCCTGAGGGATGGGGACTGAGATGTGGCTTGTGGGCTGAGTCCCTTCTCACCTGGTGTTGCCGGTACAGCAAAGGGAAGGTAAATGCACTTATCACACCTGGAAAAACAGAGTCAGAAGTGAATAACTCCCGAGGAATGGCCTCAGTGTCCACCTGCCCATTGGCCCTCCCCACCAGCTCACCCAAGATGAGAAGAGTCAGCCCGTTGAAAACGGCTCCCACAAAGGTCAGGATATAGAAGAAAAGGGACAGCTGTGGGAGACAGGCAAGGTTAGGAGCACCCCTGGGGTGGGGAGAGAGGCTGTGTGCTTCCCTAGCAGTGCTGCGGAGTGGGGGGCATGGTAACTCTCCTCCCCACCACTAGACAATCTGAGCTCTCTACTTCCCAAGGCCCTGAGGCCCTGAGCAGCGCCCAGTGCCCTAAGGACCATGTCCATCCCAAGGCTGTGAACTTGGCCCAGCAGTGCCTCTAAAGTCTGAGGACGACTTCCCCACCCCTGACTTCCACACATGCACAGCCATGTTTTTTCCAGAATGGTGAGAATGCCTTAGAAATGTTCTCCAGATCTGTGACTGACCCCTTGCAGCTGGGATGCCCTATCCAACCCAAGACTTTGAGTACCCTCTATCACTCCTCCAAATGTCTGTGTCCTCCCCGGCCAATCACCAGCTGTAAGGTCCCCAGGGCTAATCACTCCCCCTGCTGCCCAGCAGTATGAAGTCCATACTGTTCCCTTTTAGAAAAGGCTGCTTCTGGTAACGGTGCCTATAGGCAGGAGTTCCCTGCGTGTTTCTGGCAGTGGTGGGAGGGGGAGGGTTGTCAGAAGCTCTGTTACCTTAAGGGAATCAACCAGGTCTTCCACCAGAAACAGGTGTCTGAGGAGCGTCACTCCAGAAAGCACGTGGGTTGTGATCTGCTCCGTGTAGCGGGCTGTTTGCTCCCGGCTCAGGCTCAGATCCACATCTAAGTAAGCCCTGGATGGGGGAGCAGGCATGGGGAGGGCAAACAAGAAGTTTGGACTGGAAAAGGTTGGGGGGATGCCCTGGCCCCCGGCCATCTGGTGGCTTGATGCGGAACCCGAAGGACAGGGCGCTTTCAGTAGGATCTGAGACCCACCAGGATTCCCTAGCAGCACCAGAAGACCTTGATGCCTGGGATGGTAGAAGACCAACGGGGCAGCGCCACCACGTGGTGCTCAGCAGAACCACGGAGTAGTGTACCCAGGAGAGGTCCTGACCTGGCCATGCCAAGGGGTCAATAGAGGACCCTTCCCACCCAGCCCACCCCCTTCACCAACCTAAGGGAGGGAGAGGTAGAAGGCAAGAGGGAAAGGAGGAAGGTAGCGGACACGTAAGATATCAGAGCTGGGTGGGAGACTGATAAGTTAGAACTCTTCATTTTAGAGATGGAGAGCCTCAGAATGAAAAAGGGACTTGCCCAAGGTCACACAAAGTTCAGAAATGTCAAAGCTGTTGCTTGACACCAGAACTTATGATCCCAGATCTGTCAGCTTCTCCCATGATATACTGATTGTTTCTCTTGCTTGGGGTTACAGCTTGAGCCAGTGACAAGGCTAGAATCCAGGGCTCTTGGGCAGCTGACTGGGGAGATGGGGAGGGGGCAGAAATGAAGTAAGATGGGAAGGGACTAAGACAAGGCTTTAGGGGGTCAGGGTTCAAGCACTATCTAGGATTATTGATCAAGGATGCCTGGTTTAAGGTGGGTTTGTGAGTAGGGAGAGGCATGGGATGGGTCAGGATAGAGTCAGGGTTGGAATCAGGTTCAGGTTCAGGGTTGGGATCAGGTTCAGGTTCAGGGTTGGAATGAGGGTCAAGGTCAGGGCTGAAGGGTATCTTACTGGAAGGGGTTGGCCCCATCACCCCGGTGCACAGCCTGCAATGCCTTGTGGTAAACCCTGAGAGAGATGGTGATTGCCAGCACGGCCAGGGCTAGGTGGGAGGCCACGGACACAATGCTGAAGTGTAGAAGGCAGAGCAAGGAGACCATAATGCCTGTGAAGACCACACCTGACGTCCTTGTGTCCCGCCAATACAGCAGTTCTGCCACTGTGGAGACAGAAGGTGAGAGGGGTCTCAGAAAGTACCTCCCGGGCCCCACCCCCTCCCAGGTGTACCAAACACAGAGACCAGGTTTGTAGTGATACAGGGTCAAAGAACATCAGATCTGGAAGGACTCAGATATTATCTAGCCCAGCTCCCATTATTTCATGGTGGGTAAACTGAGGCCCAGGGAAGGGAATTGACCCACTTCAGGATCAGCCTTGTAACAACTGATTAGAATGAAATAAAATAAAATAAAAATAACTTATTTGGTGTCCTGAACAGAAGGGAAGCTATAGTAATAATAGCTAACATTTATATAGCATTCTAAAGTTTATAAAATGCTTTAGATATGGGACCTCATTAAGTCCTCATGACAGCCCTGAGAGGTAGGGGCTATTATAGATTGTGGAATAACAGAACTAAAAGGAAGCCTAAATACCATATAGTTTACTCCTAAGGCTAAGGTGAAGGTCACAAGGGAGCCATCTGGCCTGGAATTCAGTTCTCCTAACTCCCAGGCCAGGGCTCTTAACCTTCTCCACATCTTCTCCCTCTCTCTATACTATTCAATCTCAAGATCAGTCCCTCAGATTTAGTGTCCAAATGAGGATCAAATTTTGACTGGAGCACCCTTTCTCTCTCTCCTGCTGACTCTGTCCAGGTCACAGATAGTGTCCTCTGGTCCTGGCTCTACCCCATGGCCCCTGACAGCAGCCTGCCCTTCCCTGCCCTTCCCTGCCCCACCTGAGCATAAGCACACTAATCCTTCTTCCCAGACTTAGATTACTTTCTCTTCCCTATTCTAGGGATGTGAAGTCCCCTCAGCCCTTCCTGAATTCCCTCCCTGAGACCCCACTTATTTAATTATGATAGGACCTCTCCCACAAACAAGGAGAGACAACTTTCAGGGCCGTCTTCCAAGTGCTCCATCACAATCTTGTTTTCCTTCCCAGACCCAGAATTCCCATAACAGAACCATAGAAGAGAGAATGATAGAACCTTAGAACATAGAACAGAAAGTACTGGAGCTGAAAAGGACCTTAGAACACAAGAGATTGAAAGGCAGGGTGGGAAGGAATATACAATGTCAGAACTAGGAGGAAACTTGGAACAGACCATCAGAAAGGGGTCAAAGAACACAGAATGTCAGAACTGGGAAGAACCTTCCAGACCATGCATGACCAACTTCCCAAATTTTGCAGATGAGGAAACTGAGACCCAGGGAAGGGAAACTAAAGTAGGATCAGATATGGAATGGGGTGGGTACCATCAAAGTCTGTTAAATCCCACCGCTGGTGTGAGGGCTAGGACAGTGGGGGTGGGGTGGGGAGATGGGCCTGCCAGAGGTGAGGACTAAGTTTAGGCTAGACTCAGGGGCGGTGGAGGGAAGCCGGTGTCTGATTCCCTCAGCTGTCAGGAACCAATCCTTCCTCCCTCCCCCCCACCCCCGAGTGACAGCTCCATCTGTCACCCTGGCAGGGAATGGTGCCTCTCAGAGAGGAGAAAAGGGGCCCAGTGACCCCCTGATCCAATGGCCCTGGTGAGAGATTTGAGAAGAGGGTACGCTTCTTCCCATCCTCTTCTTCGATAGGGTCTCCCCCAGGGGCTTAGTGGACCCACCCTCCACCTTATGGTCCATAGGACGTCGGGGCTGCAAGGGACCATAGAGCCCGCCCCCTCCCCTCCTTTGGGGAGGAGTGTCTCTATGGAGAAACTGAGGCCCAAAGAGGGGCAAGGGCCCATCCAAGCTCACACAGCAGACCATGCTCCCCTCCAGACCCCCACCCATCCCCACCTTTGCTGCCTCCCATCTCGGAGGTCGGGGGGTCAGGGCGGAGCAGCAGCGGTCCTCGGGATATGGAGCTCCAAGAAACAAGGGGGGAGGGGTCGGAGTGGAAAGGGAGGGAGCGAGGGAGGGGGCAAGCAGGGGGCGGGGCGCTTTGAAATCGACCAATAGCTGCGCCCGGGGGCCCCCTAGCGGAGACGAGGAAAAGGCTCTCGGTGAGACAGCCCGGGGGACAGGGTCATAGCGGGGAGGAGAGAGGCAAGAGGAGCCCATAGAAGGTAAGGGGGAGAAGCTACCCAAGGGGGGCGGGATCTTCTTTAAATCAGCCAATGGTGGCCGTGCAAGTTCTCGGAGCGAGCCAATGAAACGCGAAGAGGGACGAAAACTCGGAAGGCGGGACTATTTAGGAAATAAAAAGAGACCTGACGGGGGAGGGACAGAATGGGACCCTTCAGGAGGCGGAGAAAGGCGCGGAGGGGGCGTGGTTTAGCAACCGACGAAGTTGGCCGGGGGAAGGGCTGACTGAAAGAGGAAGGTTTTAGGAGAAGTCTGAAGCAGCGCCTCAAGATGAGTGAGAGGGTAGGAAGTAAAAGGAACGATGCCAAAGGGAAAGGGCAGGATGGATAGATGCTAGTTCTATCCAGCCAGTGCAATGGAAGAAAAGGAGTCCAATGACGGGAGAGAGGCACGGAGTGGGCGTGGTCTGCATAGAACCAGCCAATAGGGACGTTTTGCATCACCCACCCAATCAGGGGATAAGAAGAACAGGGGGAGGCAGGATTTGTCCTACCTAGCCAATGATGCCCTGGCGCCCCCTGGCGGGGAAGGAAAGAAAGAGTAGGAGAGTTGGGGAGAAGAGGAAAAGTTCTATTTATAACTAGCTAATCGTGGTACCCTAGAAAAAAAGAACGACAAAACAGAGAGATGGGGGAATGTAGAGGAGGGGGCAGGCTCTACCACTAACCAATGGAGACACTGAAGGGCTACGTAATGGAATAAAATAAGGTGGGATGGGGAAGAATCATCCCATCCTTGCCCCTCTAGCGTCCCTTGGCAGGAAGATGGCCAGTGCAGACAGGAGGAGACTAGAGGGAAGATGGATGGACTTGCCAATGGACCAAAGTTATGATAGCCTCGAAGAGGATGGGGATTATTTATAATTAGCCAGTAGAGGGGGCCCTGTGGGGGAGGATAGGCAAGAGGAAACAAATAGGGAACGAAAAGGGAAAAGAGAGGAGGGAATTATAAGCAACTTTAGTGTTACCCTCGACTCTATTCTCACCCCACCCTGTATAATTTATTGTCACATCTTGCCATTTCTACCCTCCCCTCATCTTTCCTCTGTTTCACCTGGACACTCATCCATTTGCCACCCAGGTGCAGGTCCTCATCACTTTATTTTTTTTTTGGAGGGGGGATGGCAAGGCAATTGGGGTTAAGTGACTTGCCCGAGGTCACAGAGCTAGTTGAGTGTCAAGTGTCTGGGGCCAGATTTGAGCTCAGGTCCTCCTGACTCCAGGCCTGGTGCTCTATTCCCTCATCACTTTATACCTTGACTATTGCAACAGCCTGCTGATTGGTCTCTCTTCCACAAGTCTCTTCCCCACTCCAGTCCACCATTCTCCGTTTGGCTATCAAAGTGATTTTCCTAATGCAGAGATCTTACCATATCTTCCCTCCCTATTCAATCAACTCCAGTGGCTCCCTCTTGCCTCCTTGATCAAATATAAATTCCTCTATGCAGCATTTTAAACCCTTCATGCCCTGCCACCCTTCCTACCTTTCCATTCTTCTTATACCTTTCCCCCTCAGTATACCCTGGATGCTGTGACATTGACCTACCCGATCCATTTCTAGACTCCATGTCTTTGCAATGGTTTGCTCTCATGCCGAAAGGTTCTGTCCCATGACCTCCATGACCTTCACCTCTTCCCTGGCTTCCTTCAAGACTTATCTCAAGGGCCAACTAGGTGTCACAGTGCATAGAGTACAAGTCCTGAAGTTAGGAGGACCTGAATTCAAATTCAAACTCAGGTGCTTGCTAGCTGTGTGACCCTGAGTCAGTCACTCAACCCTGATTACTCCTCCCCCCCCACCCCAGTAGACTCAGCTCAAATTCCACTTTCTACAGGAGTCCTTTCCTGGTCTCTCTTCATCCTCTGAGATTAATTCCACCTGTTCTGTATGTAACTTGACTATAGATGATTATTAAATGTTTTCTCTCTCAGTAGAATGTGAGTTCCTTGAGGTCATGTTTTCTTTTTTTGCCTTCCTGTGTATCCCAGCTCTTAGCCTAGTACTTGTGACATAGTAAAGGCTGAATTAATGCTGTTGACTGACCAACTGACCGAATGGGAAGTGGGGGAATTGGAGGAGGAGGGCACAAGAAAGGGAGGAAAAGGACTGGGAAAGATAGAAGATAGGAGGAGTGGGAAAGGGGGAAAGAGAAAGGAAATGGAATAGAAGTTGGGGCACAGGGGTACAGGATGAAGAGGGCTGATGATCTACGGATAGGCCAATGACCCCTAGTATTTTTTCCACCCTTCTACCCTTAACCAAGATTGGATTTCTCCTCCCATATACTGCTTCTTCAGTCTCCTGGTCGTCTCCATTCCTCTCCTGAGGAATGCCACGCTTATCATGTCAACACTATTCCCTAAATAATTACTGATATTTAGAGTACCCATCTAGCCTGGTCCAGGAGTATCCCGGGTACCATACCCCGTCACTCTTCGCCCTGAGGTTACTTCCGGGAAGTAACCTAAATCCCGCCTCCCCAAGATAGTCCAGGTCGCAAAGGCAAATACTCACCTAGGACATGAATTTCTAGAGTGATCCCTGATTGGTTCGAGCTGTCCAAGCGCTGCGCGGTGATTGGCTCCCGCTCAACTGCTCCCCACACCTCCCCCTCCTCTTCAGGATCTTCCTCCTCCCGCCAAGAGTCTGAGTCCCGAGACCCCAGTGAAAGAGGTGGGGAAGGGGTGTGGGTCTGGAGGGCTGAAATTCCTAGACGTGGGCTGATATGTGGCCTACAGACCTCAGGCATAGAAGAGTCAGATGGGAGGCGTGGTACTTCCAAGTCTTCCAGGCAAAAAAGGAGGGAAATAAGGCTATGAGCTTCTCCTTAGGGATGCACCCCCCCCCCCCCAGATTGCCCAGTGCTTAGGACCTCACCCCAGATTCAGTCACGCTCTTCTCCAAGATTCTAATAACTCCTATTTAAGAATCTACGCTGCTGCCCCGTCTCCCCTACCTTGCCTCGAACCCACCTTCAGCTAAACCTTAAACCTCCTTCTCCACCCTGCCCTTCTGACATACCTTCCCCAGCCAGTCTGGGCTCAGGTCCGTCCTCTTCCTCCTCGCCCTCGTCTTCCTCCTCCGAGGGGCTGCTGGTAGACTCCTCCGAGGCCTCCAGCCCCGACTCCCAGGCCAGCTGGTCCAGGCGGAGCCGCAGTTCGGCCTGAGGAGGGCCTTCCTGGGTAGCCCGTCGTCCAGGCTCCGGAGACTGGCTCAGGCTGGGGATGCTCTCCAAGCTGTCTCCCAGGCCCGATGGACCTGGTTCACGGGGCTCAGAGCGGCCCGAGGGGCGAGGCCGGCGATGGACGGAGTCCCGGCGGTTGCCCCCGGCTTCGAAGGCGATATAGGAGAAGGTCAGCTCTCGGGGTGTCCCCCAGTCCTGCGACGTCGTCTCCTCCTCCTCCTCCTCAGAGAACTCCCGAGCAGTGTGCAGCTCCCGGAAATCCGAATCATCGTTGCCACCTGGAAGGACACCGACTTTGAACAGCTCTCCCCTTAGGGCCAGTCACCCACCATCCCTAAACTCCAGATTCCCCTCAGAAGATCCCCCCATGCTCGCCGGATTTTAGATAAGGAATGGAATTTACAAATCACCTAATCCCACTTCATTTTTACTGGTGAGGCAACTAAGGCTATTTCCTTCCCCAAGTTCTAAGCAGGTTACGACCAGAGTTGGAATTTCTCAGCAGCTTCTGATCTGTCTTCTCCCCATTCCATACTATACGGCTATGATTTTATCCGCCCCCCGCCCCAGCAGTTCCTCCTCATTTCTCCTTAGAAAGTAAGAGCATACCGTGAGTCACTCACTCCTCAGAGTTTTTTCCACTCCCGCCCTCATTTAGCACCCCAGAAATGCCCCTGCCATAAAGGAAACGGAGGTCTACTCTACTCACCATCTGTGGAGTCAGGGGTGGAGGAGGCAGTGGATGGTGCTTCTTCTAAGAAAGAAATAGTATCTTAGACACAGCCCGGAAATCTTAGACGCTTAGAATCACAAAATTCGATCTTGGAAGCTTGGAATCTTGGAATTTTAGACTTAGAATTGTGGAATTATAAAAATTTAGACTTTGGGTATTTTAAAACTTTGAGAATCTTAGGATCATAGCATCTTAGCCTTTCAGAATCTTAGTGCCAGAAGTGAGCCTAGAAAGCAGAATGTCAGAACAAGTAAAGGACTTTAGATACTGTTTGATTCTCTTCAGTTTTATAGCTGGGAAACGGAAGTTTGTAGAGGAAGGTTTGCCCAAGATTGCACTATAAGAAAAGACTGATCCGGGACTAGGATCCAGTTCGGGTGATGCCTCTGTATCGGCAAAGGGGGTGGGGAGTAGAGGAGCGGAAAGCATCTGACATTCCCTTCTCTATACTAGAAAGATTAATTCCAAGTCAATCGGGAAAGATGGGAAGGGGGGGAGGGGAACGGTGTGTGTGCGTGCGCTGGTCTAAAGCTGGAAAGAAAGTGTGGGTGAACGAGACTGCCCCTTAGAGGCGGTGGCCCGGGATTAGTCCCAGGGAGTCCTGGGAAAGGGAGAAGGGGGAGGGATGGGGCGGGGAATGGCAGTCTTCCCCTCCCCCATTCGTCTTAGGCCTTTCCCTAGGATCAGCACCACGGCTGGGGACAGCTCCGGGTTTCGCCAGGTTTCTCTCGGTCCCTTTCCGTTCTACTGGCTGGACCGCCCGTTCTGTTTAAAAGTGGAAGGTGCTTAGAGATCATCGAGTCTAACCCTTTCATTTGGCAAAGAGGGGAAACTGAGGCCCACGGAGAGCTACATTAGTTGGTTCTGGAAAGGGATTCTTTCTTTGTCCTAACCCCATCAACCCCGGGAAACCCCTCCCTCCTAGAACTGGCACCCCTACCCCAGGGACTGGGGGGACTCACTGCAGTGGGCGAAGACAGGCAGCACCTGGCCCATGGCCCCGCCCGGGCCCGCTCCGGCCGCGCCGCCCAGGGCCCGGGGCCCCTCGTGCTCATCGCCCCGGCACCGCCCCAGCCGCCGCCATCCGCAGACCGTCGCCGCCTCCCTCCCTCCCTCTCCTCCGGGCCTGGGCGGGCGGGGCCCCGAGCAGGGACCGAGGGGAGTGAAGAGAAGGGGGTGGGGGGACTGCAGCACGAGCCCCGGGCTGGGGGCGGGGCTTGGGCTGGGGGGCGTGAGCAAGCGCGCCTGCGCGAACTTGGAGACGGGAGAGGGGACTGGGGAAGACAAGGAGCCTGCGCGAATCTGGAAGGGGTTGGGGAGAGGGGGGAATAGGAGTTGGGGAGGGAGGCGGGCTCTGTGGAAGAGGGGGTGGAGCATGAGCCGTGGAGGGGGTGGAGCCTGCCTAGGGGCGTGCACTGGCGGGGCCTGAGGTTTGAACCAGAGAAAAGACCCGGGAAAAAAAAGACTAGGAAACCGTATTACGGCTCGACTAGGCCTGGAGGGGAGAAGGAGAGACCCGGGGAGGGCATCGGATCCTGGCAGAAAGACGGAGAACCGAGAGGAGTTGTTGCCAGTTCCTATCCCTTCCGAAACTCAACATGCCGGTGTGGGAGGGGCCGGGGAGCTCGGGGGGCGTGGCATCCAGCTGGTGAGCTTGGGAAGGCCCAATGTGGTGTAGACCGGAGGGTGACAGCCGCCAGGGGGAGCTTACACACTTTCATTCATTCGCTAAACTTTTATTTAGTGCCTAAAAGGATGCCCGGGGAATTGCACTAGGCGCTGGCGAAAACACCAAGTTTAAGATACAGGTTCGCTGCCTTAACGGAGCTTACTGTTTACCAGGGAGATAACTGTAATCTTCAACACTGCCTGGTAAACGCAGTAGAGAAGGACAAAGTTCTAAGTGAGGCTCACCATTAGGTCTCTGATCTTATTGTGAGGGAGTCTAAATTTGGAGTCACATGACCCACCTTCAAATCCTGCCCTGTCACTTACTCCTTGCACAAATCATTTCACCTCCTTCGTTCTCCGTTTCCCCATCTGTAAAATGAGAGATTGGACTAGATGGCCTAGAAGTCCTTTCCACCTCTTGATCTTTGAATTCAAGGAGGAAGGCTGATTCTGAGCCTCCAAGTCAGAATCTTATTCAGTTAGAATAATAGACTCTTTAAGTCATAGACCCTTAGAATTGTAAGTCAAAATATCATTTTAAGCCTTTATATTCACCTGAGACTTACCATGGCTCAGCTAAGGTAGTACCTCCTCCAAAAAGGCTTCCACAATCCCAGCTTTCCCCAGCTAAAAGTATTATTGTCTTCTTCATATTACCTTCCTAGAGCATTCTGTTTTCCTATCTCCATTTATTTCACAACACACCCTACCTCGTGATTCTTATTTCTGTCACATTCAGAATGTAAGGAAGCTCTTTGAGGGTAGGAAGTAACTAATTTCATTTTTTAAAATCATAGTATCATAGATTTAGATTTGGAGCCGGAAGGAACCTTAGAAGTCATCCAGTCTAAACCATTGTCCAAACAAAGACAGATCAAGTAGCTCCAAGGTCACAAGGCTAGTAGGATTTGGAGTCCAGATTTACTCTCCAGTCTGCCTCTCTGATGGCCCATCATGGCATGCAGGTCCCCCTGGGTTCTTGAAGGCTGTGTTAATGGCAGTTGGTATCTGGAATTCTCTACCAACCTGGAAAGGCTGAAGCGTGAATTGGTTGTATGTAGGTTATGGATTGAAGCTCCGTTGTCTGAGCCAATTGATGAAGTCTCCTTTCCCCCCTTCATCAAGCCCAGCTCAGTTTAGAGAGCTTGAAGGTGATGAGGACAACTCTACTGAAGTTATACAGAGGGGTTTCTGAGTTGTGTGCCTAGAGCAAGGACTCACAGGGCTAACATTACCTCCCTTGAAGTGTTTGAGTCCATGTAGTTGTTGTGACTCCCCCAGAACTCCCTGACTTGGAATTTAGTGGGCATTTAGTTTTTGTTTAATGTAATCTAATCTTAGGCTTTTAGAAGTTTAGATTGGTAGAATCATAAGATCTTGGAGGCATAGAATTTTAAGACAGTAGAAAGTTGACCAAGAAACTTTTACTGACCACTTCCTATGTGCAAAGCCTAAATGAGGAAGTGTTCACATTTGAACACTTTAGAGGTCCCTTTAACCTCCAATCTTCATTTTCCCACCCTCCCCCAAAGCCCCTTGGCCTGGAACAAAGTGGGCCTGGAAGGGAAGAGAAAGCCTTGAACTTCTTCATAACTAAGGTCAGCAGGCCTGAGGCAGAATCTTGCTTGGTATTAGACTGTAAGGTCCTTGAGAAAAGTCCCTTTCTGTCTTCCTAGCACTTAGGTACTCAATAAATGTTTGTGACTCCCTGGGCTCCATCACTGCTGAGGACTGGAAGAATTACTTAGCCACCCACCCTCCCCCCCACCCAACATGAGACTGACCAGCCTTGTGGAAATAAAAATGATTAAGACTAAGGAGGGGACTTCTCCTTTCTCAAGTTCCCTGAAGTTAGAACATTTGAAAGAAGGAGAAATGTGAACCTTTTAAAAAGGTACAGGGAAGGGAATCCTAAGATTCAGAACCAGGTGAAGAGTTTTGTTCCCTTAGAGCCTAGAGAGGGGAAGGAATTCACTAAAGGTCACACAGCAAGTTGGGGTTAGAATCCTGACTTATCTGTTTTAGAGAGGCAGCTAGATGGTACAGTGGATAGATCACTAGACATGAAGTCAGGAAGACTTGAGAACAAATGTCTTTGGATATTAACTAGCTACATGACTCTGGGCCAGTTACTGAACCCTTAACTTCAGTGTGCCTCAGTTTCCTCAACTGTAAAAAGGAGATAATAACCCCACCCTTCTCACAGGGTTGTTGTGAGGACCAAATGAGATGTTTATAAAGCACAGTGCTAGGCACTATGAATGCTTAAATCCCTTCCTTCCCCACCCCCTTCCCCTTAGAGAGGAGATAGGATTCAATGTTGTCCAAATACACACCAAGCAACCCGAAGAATGACTAGCCAGCAGAGTCTTGTGGACCAAAGAAGATAGATCTCTGGAGTCAAGAAGCATTAAGCCTCAGGGAATAGTGCTGGGGTCCTCAGGGAATGAAGACCTGCTGCCTGAGGACCTGACTAGTTTGGAGAGAATCATGACCACTGTGGCCACAAGGTCAGGGAACCTCTCCTAAAGTTCTGAGCTGTATGCCTGGAGCAAGGACTTACAGGGGTGAAATCATATCCCTTGAGGTATTGAAGCATTGAAGGAGATATATATGCATATCCTTGGGGCCCAATACAAAATCTTGGACATAGGGGGCACTCCAAATTCCTCGGGAGAGGGCCAGGAGTTGAGGCTTCTGTGGAAGAAGGGGAGTGGGGGATGTCAATGGCTCCATCAGTGAGGTCATTCACTGGAGACTTCCAAACTAGAAGTACCCATTACTTTGGGGTACGTATATCCCTTTTAAAAACTTTCTTGGGGGAGGGAGAAGGCAGGGCATTTGGGGTTAGTTGACTTGCCCAAGGTCGAACAGCTAGTGTCAAGTGTCTGAGGCCGGATTTGAACTCAGGTCCTCCAGACTCCAGGGCCCGTGTTCTATTCATTAGGCCACTTAGCTGCCCCAGGTATACACACCATTTAAGGAAAACTTTCCTTCCTCGAGGTCTGAGGGTGGCCACTGCTCACTCTCCTGACTTCCCGGGTCAGAACTCAGGACAGAGCTGGAAGAACCCTTAAAACACGGACTAGGTCCCCAGCTTAAGTGGCGGGCTCAGTGCCTGGCACCCAGTAAGGGCTAAATAAATGCTTGTGGCCTGACTGATTTTACACACGAAGAGGCCTCCCTGAGGCCCAGGGAAGAGCAGAGAATGGCTTGGTCATCTAGGACATCGGCAGTAGACCCCGATCGTCCCGCAGCCCAGTCCGAGGCTTTTCTCCCAGAGTCCTCTGCACTCAGCCTTTATGAAGATGGGGAACTCCGAATGCCCAGGGAACTTCCAGCAGGCCAGGGCAGGAGGAAATGAAGGCAAACTCGCTACTTCTCTTCCCTCTTCGAACTAGCAGTCTGTGCGTTTAGCAGGAATAGAGGGGGAAACCAAGGCACACTGGATGGGGGAAGGGGGGAAGGATGGAACCCAGGCGACCCGCCCTTCCCCGCCCTCACTTGTGTCTTAGTCATCCCGGTCCACACCTACTTCCTCCTCCTCACCTTCCCCAGAGGAGTGGGGGCGGGGCTGGCTCAGGTCAGGTGAAGGGAGGGGGATGGGGGATGGGAGAATGGATCTATCTACACTTCATTGATTCCCGGACCCCCCTGAGGACTCTTACCCACGAAAAAGTGTGCGGAAGGGACAGTAAACGGTGTGGAAGGGGGGCCACCAAGGAGAAGGGCAAGGGGCAGCCGGCCGGGCTACCGGACGCCCGGAACCTTTAAGGCGCGAGGCATTGTGGGCGTCCCGAGTATGCGGAGCGGGGTGGGGAGGCTGATGAAGAGGGGGTGCTTAGGGAAGCAGGTTGGAATCTTAGAACGAAATGTAAGCCCAGGAGGAAAAGCATAACGTTCTAGCAGCGGGCAGCTGCGGTGGCGGCTGCGCAGGCCAGGCAGGCGAATCTAACCGGGAGGGGGAGCCCAAGGCGGGGGGCGGGGGCAGGGGGAGGGCCCGAGCACCCCCAACTAAGAAGGGGGCGGGACCCAGGTCGAGTCCCCGCCCCCTCCTATGCCCCCTCCTCCTCCCCCTAGAGGAGGAAGCTGCAGCCCTCCACGGGGCGGGTCCGGCTCCAGAGCTGACCAGAGCTCCGGACCCCCCTCCCCTGCCCCTTCCCCGGAGCCTCCGGGTGTACCCCGGAGCCCGGGAGCCCAGTGCGGCCCAGCCCACCCCTCGAGAGCCCCGCCATGAGGTGAGAGACACTAGGGCGGGGTCTGGAAGCCGGGAGACTTTGGTGGGGAGGGTGCCTTGGGCCTGGGGACCCAGCCGGGATCCAGGGAGGCCGCCTCCTCAGCCCTGTGGCGGGTTACGGGGAGGGAGAAAGAGGGTTGTGGGAACCCAGGTCTCTGGGAAAGGAAGGGAAGGGGCGGCGAGGGGCGGACCCCCTTTCCCTTCGCTACGGGAAGTATTTTTTAGGAACCCCCCCCCCTTAATCAACCCTCCTCAACTTTTGAAAGGACTCCCCCCTGAACCCTTTTAGTTCACGAGACTGGGCGGGGGAGGGGAGAGGGGTGTGGTGTCCAGGGACTCCTTGTGAAAAGGAAGGATGGTAACCAGACCGTTTGCCCCTTCCCGTTCCAGTTGTCTTTCTTCTGTGAGGTTTCTTCCACTGTCCTGTTTCCAGGAGTTCGGAGATCCGTTAAGCACACAGTGGTTTTTGGTTGGTTTGATTTTTTTTTAAGGACAGCAAGTTTTGTCTTGCGACCCTTCAAAAGGAAGCTGACACCTTGTCTCCCCCCCCCCCCAACCCAACCTAGGCGGTGAATGATGCTGCCTTTTGCCTCCCCCTCTAATTCTAGAGTCGACTTGGGTCAGTCTCTAACCACCCACCCCCCATGTGGGAATTCCAAACCACCTTTGCTTTCTAGCCTGGGAGTGAGTGAGATGCCCTGGGGGAAGGGAAGGATGAGATGTCCAACTACCCCTTTGGCCTTTAGAAACCCAACCCCGTCCCGCTTTAATGTCCTCAGTTTTGCGGACGAGTCTCTGTCTTGCCCCCAGGGACGCTGAGCCCCAACTTTTCTGGGGCGCGATCCTTGGGTCCTGACATTAGGATTGTTGAAGATTTGGATTTTCAGTTGTCCCTACTGTTTAGTGAACGCTTAGATACACCCTTAGAGCTGGGGTGGGCTTTATCTGTCTCCCCACCCACCCGACACGCCTAAGTTTCCCAGAGGGAGGAGGTCTCTTGTTTACCTTCTCTTTCCGCTATATCTTGAGGGGAGGGGGCTTTAGGGAGGTTATCCTGAGGTGTAGCCAGCCTTTTCTCAGAGTCCCCACCCCTGACCCCTCCCCCAGTTCCCCCTGGGAAGGAAACCAACAGCTGGAGAAATGGAGGAGGGGCAGGGGCGGCTTTTGTCTCCTGAGGCTCACCTGTCCAAGAGGGAGGGATTCTTAACCCCTGTACCTTGTTGGGGGTGGGGTGAAGGGGGAAGGGAGAGGGCACCTGGTGGAGAGGGAGGGGAGCTGCATACCTACCTGCCTGGGAATCTAGATGCTAGGCGTTTTTATAGGTGTATTATGGGGAATATTAGGGGAAATAAAGTGACAGGCCCCTCTCAAAAGGGACCTCTCGACTTAACTCTTGTTATGAGAGGACAACCCTCCTGGAGTCCCGAGAACACAGATACCTGAGCTAGAGAGAGACGTGCTGAGGAGCAGGTCCTTTTCTAGTCCCCTGGGGGCCGCTGCTACTATGCTCTCGCTCTTCCTCCCTTCCCAGGGATTTCGGGACATCCCCCCATCCCCTCCCTCCGAGGCTCTGGGGTTCAAACCCGAGAATTTAGTTCCAAGTGGCTTTAACCCCTGCCAGGCCAAGTTCCACACCAGCTCTGCTGCAGTTTAATTCATTAACCCCCTATGAATTTCCTGAGGCTGTGGGGTTAATCTGCAGACGGGGAGGGATGGAAGGGAATTTCCTCCCTCTCATGCCCCCCCCCCCCAGCTGTGGCCGGAAGTATGTGTGGGGTAGTGGGACAGTTTGACTATGATACCAATTTCCTTCAGTTTCACCACTTTCCGGGGTAAGGGGTTGAAGGGGGGGGGGTGCAGCTGAAGCGTGGGGAAATGAGGGGATCGGCGGCAGGAAAGGCTTGGTCGGACGTTCTAAGCCTTCTAGCAGTCACGTTCTGTCAATCCGATTTCCCGTTTGTTCTAATTGTTTTATGTTCTGTGGTTCACAGGCTCAAATTTGAATCATTCTAAAGGTCTAGTCACTTTTCATCCCTTGCCCCAACTTCCAGACCCCAGGGGGAAGGGGAGGAGGAAGGAGAAGAGATACTGAGGGAAAGTTGGGGGTTAAGACCCTGGGAGCAACGGTATATAAGGGGATTCAGAATGCCGCCCCGGGAGGCTATGGGCGAGAAGATTAGTGCCTTTAGCTGGCCAGGATCCGGGAGAACCGAGCTGGGCAGCTCCCCCTCCCTGCACCAGTAAGACAGAAACATTTCCCTTTCCCCCCTCCCCCTTTTAGAGTTCGGTCCTGGCTCCTTATAAGTCTCCATTCAGCCTTCCTTCCTTCATTGGAGTCGGGGGAGGAGCTCAGGATCCCTCCCCTTTCCATTCCCCGCCCTACCTCCTGCCCCAGGTCCCTCCTCCCCCACCCCTTTTCCGGTCCCCGGTACAAGGGAGGAGGAGAGGGTTGGGGAGAAGGCGGATGTCCGAGTCTCCGCCTCCCCGCCCCCTCCCCCCATCCCCTGGAGACCGTAAAAGGCTAGGGCTGAGGTTGCCCTCCCCCTTCCACGCCGCTTCCCTAGCTTGACTTCCCCCTCCCCTCAATCCGTGGCCTGAAAATGAAGGTATTGCCCAGAAGCCTGAGAGAGTAACAAAATGCCAACCTATTCCCAATACCATTTTGCAGATGTGCAAACTGAGGCCCAGAGAGTATAAGGGACTTGCCCAAAGCCACTTAGGGAGCTAGAAGCAGAGATGAAGCTTGAAACCAAGCTAATTATGATTAGGGAGAGGCCACTTGGTGTCAAGCAGCCCAGGACACAGAAACAGCCTATGACATCTGCGGCTTAAGCAAATCACTGTTTCTTGGTTCCTCTGCAAAGAACAGATTGGCTCAAATGCCCTCTAAAGTTTCTCACAGCTTTGAAGGCTATGATGCACAGAGCTTCATCTCCTCCATTTTCTCCCTTCCTCCCTACCTGGGATCTTCCTTCTAACCTCAGTGGGAGGGGAGAGGTTAGTGGCAGGAGCACCTTGGAATTTGCTTTTGATAGACCTGGGTTGGAATCCCAGCTAAGGCATCGCTGTGACCTTGGACAAGTGTTTTAACCTCTGTGGGTCTCAGTTTCCTCATCTGTAAAACAAGGGTAATCAGTCCTCAGACTACCAGATTCCCTGGGGTCCTGGTGAGGAAAGCACCTAGTAAAACAGCCCTGGGGAAATGGTAGCTTCTGTTACCTCAAGAACCTGGGCGTGGCCTAGGGCCTCCAACTTCCTGGGGGATATTTGAGGGGGAGCTAACAGGATGGAAAGTCACAAGGTCTGTTTCTCAGCCCAGTGTGAGTGCCTACTGGCTGGAGTTTACAGGGCAGTCACAGGGGAGAGGGGCTTTCAGGCATTGGGGAATTTCCTCTTCTTCAAGCCTCCCCAGGCACTGAATGTTGGAGCAGGACAGGATGTGGGGCCCATCTCGCTCAAACCTGTTCCTCATTTAGGAATTCCATCTCCAATGTAATCTGTCCAGGCACTCAGCTACCTTCTGCTTGGACACTTCCACCTCCCAATGTGAAGAAGACAAAGCATTAGGAGGTGAATTACAGACCTGGAGCCAGAAGGGATCTCAGAGGCCAGCTAGTCTAACCCCTTGGTTTTTATTGAGACCCAGAGGAGTTCAATGACCTTACCCTAGGGTCACACTGGAGTTATCAGAACCTAGCCTGGTCTTCTGACTCCAAAGCCAGTCATTGGGCTACTGGGGGGTGGAGGGGGATAGGGAAGGAGGAGAAGAAAAAGAGACAGAGAAGAAAGGGGAGAGAGGGAGACAGAGAAGGAGAGAGAGAGGGAGAAGAAAGAGAAAAGAGGGGGAGAAGAAAGACAGAGGGGGAGAGAGCAAGGAGGGAGGAAAAGAAAGAGGCAGAGAGAGAAGAAAGGGGTGGGGGAGGAAGAGGAAGAGAGAAGAAAGAGACGGGGGGGGGAGGAGGGAGGAGAAGAAAGAAAAAGAGGGGGAGGGAGAGGAAGGGAGAGGAAGAGAGAAGAAAGACGGGGGGGGGGGGGAGAAGAAAGAGAGAGACAGAGGAGGGGGTGGAAAGAAAAATCAAGATTTGAGAGCCAGGATCATTGAATTCATTTGGTGCAACTCTGTCATTTTACAGGTAAAAAACTGGTGCCTGAGGTTGTCTAGTTATCCTCAAATCCTATGCTCTTTAAAGGCCAGTAAGAGTCAGGGAGATAGTGTTGTAGAGAGGAGTGAATGGACTTGGGTTCAGATCTGCCACTTATCGCCTGTGTGACCCTGAACAAGTCATCTCATCTCCTTGGGTCTTGGTATTATCTACAAAATGAAGGAGATGGAGTCTTCTAAATTGGACTCTAAACCTACCCCCCTCGTACAGATGGAGATACTGAGGTCCAGAGAGACTCACAGTGAGGCCTGGAAATCTAGGGTTAGAGCCCAGGTCTCTTAACACCTAGCTCTTTCATTTCACAAACATTTATTAGATGTCCCACATGTGTAACACCCCAGTACCTGGCTGGAGAAGACACAAAATGTAGATAGTCCCTGCCCCTTCCTGCCCTGGTGGAGCTTGTAGTCTATTGGGTAATAGATAACTATACCAGACAATATTATATGGTAAATATGTTGGAAAGGAAGAGGAGAGAGAGACAACAGACAGGAGGGGGAGGGAGAGAGAGAGAGAGAAAGGGGGGGATGCTATGTGAGGTTTGAGGAGGAAGATCATTAGCAACTGGGAGGATGAGGAAAACTGGAGGAAATGCCATCAGAGTTGGGACTGAGGAATTGAGGGAAGGCCTTCTTGGCATGGAGAACAGCCTGTGCGGGCAGCTCTAGGAGAGCAAAGGGTGTGTTCCTGAGACAGGCTAGATCAATATGTCATTCTATGGAGTGCATAGAGGGAAGTAATCTGAGATGGAACTGGGAGCACAGGGGAGTGCCAGAGGGTGGAGAGCTTCCAATGCCAGTCACTGAAGACTGGACTTGATTCCACAGAGGAAAGATTTTAAGGCACAGGAATGACAAGACCTGATCAAATAAGAAGACTATGTTCTGAGGAGGGATTCCAGGGGAGGGAAGGGAAGCAAAGAGACAGAGCAGGACCCTCTTGCATTAGTTTGGGGGGGGCGTTATGGAGACAAGGGTACTAGCAGAGGCAAGAAAGGGAGGGATGGATCAGAGGGATTGCTTGATGTCCTGGAGCCAATGGAAAGAGAATGATCTTGGAGTTGGTTCAAGTACCTGATTTCTGCCCCTGACTGTATAGTATGACTTTGGCCAAGTCTCTTTGCTTTGGGCCTCAATGCCCCTTTCTAAAGGAAGGGGGTGGCCTGGATCCTTGGGGTACCACCAGCTCCCGTGCTACAGCTCTGGGGATCTGTTTCCTTCCCTGCAAAATGGGCTAATAAGAGAGATGGGATATTGTGAAGCTAGTGCTTTGTAAACCTTCAAATGCTCAAGAGATACCTGCTGTCATTAGTACTGAACACAGAATGTCAGAACTGGGAGACACCTTAGCATGGACAAGGTCAGGGTTAGGAGGGAGCTTAGAACACAGTGTCAGAGATGAGAGATGGAAGAACATGGAATGGGAGGGAGCTCAGAACTAAGCTTGTCATCTGGGAAGGAACTTACAAGCATACCAGGAGTCCTGAGGCTGAAGCTGGAACAGGGTGGGACTCCACTGTGTACCCCTCCTCCCATTGAGGAAAAAGGGGCGAAGGGCAGAGAGCAGGGTGGTGCCTGTGTTGTGCTAGGACCTGCCTTTACCCCAGCAGGCAGTGGGCGTGGGCTCCAGGTGTGGGCCGCCTGCCAAGCCCTCCCCTAGCTGGCACCCGCTGACAGTGGGGGTGGGGCAAAGCCCTGGGCCACACCAAGGCTCCTGACTGGAAGCCGCAGGGCTTTCTGGTGGGGGTGGATCTTCCCCTCAGGCCTCACCTAGCATTCTAGTACATATCTGGGGCCCTGGGGCCCTGCTCCTTCTGACATCTGTTTGTAGCCTCGGGGCACCCTCTCACCCTTTTGGAGATGTCCATTCCTCTTTGGCGCTTCTAGAGCTAGAGCGGGGGCTGCAGCAGCTTCATGTGAGCACAGAGAGGGAACACAGTCTCTGGCTGTATGCATAGTGGAAGGAGTGGACTTCTTATGGGGGAAGGGGTAGATCCTGGTAGTTCATCTTCCTGGGGCTCCCTTTCCCTCTCTGAGGTTCTTTATGACTCTGAATACTATTCCAGCTTATGCTGCCCCCCTCTGCCTTCCCTTTCTGTACCACACAAAAAGGTGAGCCTCAGAGTTCTTCCCTGCCCCAGATAAGTATCACTCTCCCTCCAGAACTCCTCTTGCCTCCCTATTTCCCCATATCATGGGGGATGGGGCAGATAGTGGGGTACTATCGGACACATCAGTCCCTTTAAGAAAAGAGAAGATATCTCCCTATGGGAAAGGAGGGTTCCTTGGAATTCTGGGAATGGCAGTTTCTTTTGCTGACATGCAAGCTGGAGGGAGGGTCCTTTGCCATAATGGCTTTGGGGCTGGGAACAAAGCCCTCCCATTACTCTGTGTGCCTGAGTTTCCTCCTTTGGGGCCTGTTTGGAACATGGGGCAGAGGATGTCTTCCAAATCATAGAATGTCTGACCCTCCATGTTGTACAATATGGAGAAAATGAGGCCCACTCCAGTGTCTTTGCCAAGAGAACCCCAAATGGGGTGAGGGAGAGTTGGCAGGATTCAATGGCAAGGAATCAGACCAAAGAAATGAAGTGATTACTCAAGGCTGCCCAGCCCCTGGGGCTCTCTCTGCTGATCACCCTCTGAATGGGCCCCTGGGTGACAGAGGCATTTCAGGAGTACTTAGAGATCTCCAGACAGTGCCCTAGTTTACATCCTGCAGTCAGCTCGGGCAGGCTCCCTGGCTCTCTCCTCCCAGATCTGGTTCCTAGCCCAGGGTTCCTGTGTGGGCATTGGTTTGGAGAGGGGTCTGGGATTGCTGCAAAGTGATTCAGCCTCGAAGGCCACTGAGTCTCCCCCTCTTCCCCTCAGTGAGAACGTGCTCTGCTCCAGCAGGGCCACAGTGATGGTTTACGACGACATCAACAAAAAGTGGCTCCCAGCTGGGACGGGGCCCCAGGCCTTGAGCAGAGTCCAGATCTACCACAATCCAAGCACCAATGCCTTCCGAGTTGTGGGCCGGAAGATGCAGCCAGATCAACAGGTGACTTCCTTGGGCCCTGGCCTCCCTGTACCCGGATTCTACTGGGGAGCTGGGCCTTGGGGAAGAATCTGGGCTCCCCTCGAGGAGCAGCTGGCTAGCAGGGAGCCTCCCTGTGCCCCGACTTCCACTGGGGAGCTGGGCCTTGGGGAAGAATCTGGGCACCCCTCGGGGAACAACCTGGTCTCCCCTTAACTGAGTCCCTCCCCTACCAGGTTGTTATTAACTGTGCCATTGTCCGGGGTGTCAAGTACAACCGGGCCACACCCAATTTCCACCAGTGGCGGGATGCCCGCCAGGTCTGGGGCCTCAACTTTGGCAGCAAAGAAGATGCCGCACAGTTTGCAGCAGGGATGGCTGATGCTCTGGAGGCCTTAGAAGGAGGTAAGAGGCGGGCCTTGGAATTCTGCAGCTGTACCATACTAGAATGTTAATGACATGTCTGGAAGTTTGCTATAGCCCTGCAAGGTCTGCCAGCCATCAGGTGGGCCTGGGGACGGGGGATCCTTCCGGAGGTGGGCCCTTAGAGGGGCTCAATGCACAGGAGTCTGTGCAAGGTTCCAGAGGCAGGATGAGAATGACGCTGTCCTTGACCACACACAGCACCATGTTGCCTCCCCTGGACCGTGTCACTCTGTTGTGGGCTCCCCAATCTGCACCTGTCTTATTCTCTGATCTTTCCCTGCCAGGCATAGGGGTGGCATTTGGACCTATGCTCAAAGGATTTAGAGTTATTAGGCTAGGTCTGGTGTTGGGAGATGGAGGGATGGGGGGCCCTAGAAAGGCTTGGAAGACAGGTGGGCCTAGGGCCCAGAAGGAGGTCTTGGGGTTCTGGAGAGAAACATGGTTAGATAGGCTCTCACAGAAGCAAAGGTCTGGAGTCCACTCAGGGTGGGGCCACTTGTGGAGATGATCTAAAGACTTAGGTTGATGCCCCCTTCCCTAGGTGGGCCACCACCCCCTCCCCCTGCATCCTGGTCTGTCCAGAATGGCCCCTCACCAGAAGAGGTGGAACAGCAGAGAAGGTAAATGTGCCCCCACCCCATATTTTCCTTCTCCTTTCCCCCGACCTCATCCCTGTAGCCTTTGTCTTCCCTCCCTCTAAGCTTCTAGTCCCTGGTTGGGGGATGGAATCAGGATCCACAGGGCCCCCTCCCATTTAATCCCCCTGATTTGACTGGAGGAATTAATCAGCTTCAGGACTGGAGAAGAAAGCTTTCAGGGTCTCCCTGTCATCCCACACCCCTTCTTTGACCTTGAAGAGGCCATGATGGAATTCAGGGGCACAGGGAGGAAGTGAAGCACACACACCCCCCCCCCCCCAGACCACACACACACTCCCTCTCCCCTAATGCTCTCCCTGCTTTCCTGCAGGCAACAGCTGGAACACCTGGAGCAGGTGGAAAGAGAGCGCCGGGTCTCCAGTGCAGGTGAGGGCCCCCTGGGGAGGGACACTAAGGGACCCCAGCTCAGACTGCCCACCCTTGGCCAGTGCCTTCACTCACCGAGCCCCTGCCGGCTTGTCTCCCATAGATGACCAGATCTCCTTCAAGCTCTGCTTTTTTTTCACTGGCTCCCCGGTTCTGCCCCTTACTCTGCCTTGGTCTCAACTTCTCCTTCTGTGAAATGGGCTTGAACTCTTGACATCCTGGGTTCCATGTTCTCAGTTTTAGAGGTTCCCCTTCTGAGTCTTTGCTCCCTCCCTCAACCCCCAAATATCCTTTTGTTTCTGTGTTTCAGGAGCCCCAGCTGCTGCCCCAGCTGGGGGACCCCCACCCCCTCCAGGGCCCCCTCCTCCCCCTGGTCCACCCCCACCCCCTGGGCTGCCCCCCTCAGGAGCAGGGCCTCCAGCCCTAGGTGGGGGGGGAGGCCCACCCCCAGCACCCCCACTGCCATCTGCCCAAGGCCCCAGTGGGGGAGGTGGGGGTGCCACAGGCCTGGCTGCAGCCCTCGCAGGAGCCAAACTCAGGAAAGTCGGCAAGGTGAGATTGTGTGGGTGCCTCTGGGGTAGCTGATGCCACTTCCCTATGAGACCTGAGCTATGACGATGGGTTGTGAGGATCCCTGGTCCCAACTGCCCTTCACTACACAGTGGTGGGGTGGGGTGGAGGGAGTGTGAGGAGCAAAGAGAAGCTGGGTTCACTCTCAACAAATCCTCTGACCTTTCCCCTTGCAGGATGAGTCCTCGGGGCCCCCTCCTGTCCCAAAGACTGAGAACACTCGGAGCACAGGGGGAGGACTAATGGAAGAAATGAGCGCCATGCTGGCCCGGAGGTGAGCCCTGGCACAGCACCCCCCTTACCCACCCAGAGCCCCAAGCCTTGGGGTCCGGGACCCTGGTGGGAGAACCTGAGGCCACTACTGCTGTCTAGTATTTCTGCAGTGCTTACTATGTGCTGGGGTATTGTGGATGGGTGGGCAAATGTGGGCTCTGGCTCCTAGCTCCACATTTAACCAAACCTCAGCGCCAGAAGGGAAAGCTGAAAGGGGTCTCAAACCAGAAGAAATAAACCCTTCCAAGGAACCAGAGAAACCACTGGTTCCAGTCCCTCTTTTTGTCTGAGGAAGGGGGGACTGAGACTCAGAAAAGGGAAGAGACTTACTTACTCAGGACCACACAGTGAGTTAGGCGAAAAGAGGAAGGAGAGGAGGCTGGAAGGGGAAGGTGCCTGGGAATCATGCAGGTGGGGCAGAGTGCTAGGCCCTCCTCAGGAATGGGGCCCTACACTCACCCCCCATAATCCACTTCTGGCCACAGGAGGAAAGCAACGTTGATTGGGGAGAAGCCCCCAGCCAAGGACGAACCTGCCAACGTGAGTGGAGCAGGGGGCTCCTCTTCCCTATCTCCAAGGGTCTCCCCAGTTGTTCCCTAGCTCCCCAGAGAAAGGGGGATGGCACCCTTCTCCCCTCCCCAGCCCTGATTCTTTGGGAGGCAAGGGAGCCTTGGGATCAGTGAAAAGGGCCTGAGTCCCCTTTCTCCCTTCCCCAGCAGGAAGAAGCTGAAACAAGAGTTCCCATGCAGAATGGTGAGTTCACCTGCGGAGAGGCATTCTCAGGCTGCTGTGAGATAGCTGCCTCTGGGGCAGGAGGGAAGACCCTTCCTTCTAAGGCTCCTTCTAGCCCCCAACCTTCATGTTCCCCCTCTTTCCCCTCACACTCCAGAGCCTGTTCGGAGACCTTGGGAGAAGAACAGCACAACCCTACCTAGGTGAGTACAAACAACGTGGGGGCAGGGGAGATGGGAAGGAGGGGCTCTGGGCTGGCCTCACACTGAAGCCTGCCTTGGCAGCTGGATGACCAGGTTTCAGTGACAGGAGAGAGTGGGATGTGTTTCTCTCTAAGGTTCTGCCCATCTACATTCTAAGGTCCCTCCTAGAAGTTGTGACTTAATCCCTGGTCCTTTCTGGGTCTCAGTTTTCCTATCTGTAAAATGGAGGCATGGAGCAGAGCCTTCCCAAGTCCCATCATGACTTTCACCCTAACTTCACTCCATTCAAGTGGGGCATGACCTAGCACTAGGGGTTCCCATGGTGGGAGCCCAGCAGCATGGGAAGGCCAGGACACCAGATCCTGACCAGCTCACTGGCAGACACCACGAATGGGTGCCTGTCACTCTGGCCTTGATTCACCACAAGGTACAAGGAAGGAGGGGTGGGCATAAGGGTCATCGAGGCAGACTCCATGTCAGGAGAGATCTGGGTTCGAGTCCTGCCTCTCATCTTGGCCAGGAAGTCCAGTCCCCTTATTTTACAGGTAAGGACACTGAGTCTGAGGGAAGTTAAGTGACCTGCTCTAGGGAATACAGATGGGGCAGAGCCACAGTGGAAATCCATCCAAGGATCTAGCACCCTTCCCGCCAGGTCCATCTGCAAACACTGCCTGCAGATACCCTAGGGTCTAAAAATGCCCTTTGTAGAAACAGCAGCTGGTTTCCCAGGCCCCTTCCTGCTCTGACCTTCAACTTTACTTCTATGAACAATACTTTCATCCCCACCACAAAACAGTTTAAATGGACCATGCTAATTTGGGAGAAGGAATGGTCTTTGGGAGGGGGATAATGTGGGTCATCCCATCCTCCCAAGCCCTCTTTCCATTTCTGTACCTATCCCTCCAACGCTTCCAGGATGAAGTCTTCCACATCAGCAATGAGCTGTGAGACCCCTACCTCGACTCCCAGCACCCACGAGGAGTCTGACTTAGACAGAATCAAACAGGTAGGGAGGAGGGGCTCAGGGGAGAGTGGGCCAGGACCCCAGGGGCTGACCAGCTGAAAGGATGCATGAGGGAGCCTCCCTAAATTCTGGCATCTTGGGGAGAGCCCCGAGGGCAGGGACTTTGGAAGGTGTGCAAGCTTCTCCCCCAGGGCAAAGGCCAGTCAATGAGGGTTGGGGCTCATGGTTTCCAGGGCCTTCTGATGCCCCCTTTTCCTGCCCCACAGGAACTGCTGGAAGAAGTACGGAAGGAGCTCCAGAAAGTGAAAGAAGAGATTGTAGAAGGTGAGTGGAGGCACAGAGGAAGAGGTCAGGCTCCCAAGGGCCCGGGTCAGAGGTCACAAGGAGGTCCAGCCCCTTGCTGCATCATCACCCTCCCAGGAAAGCTTCGAGCTCTGCTCGCCAAGCCGGAGGTGCCGCCCACTGAGGTGGCCTCTGGCTTCCCCCATCATAAATGCCTTTCCTTGTTCTCTCCCCTAGCTTTTGTCCAGGAGCTCAGGAAGCGGGGCTCTCCATGACCAGAACTTGGGAACCGAGCCCTCCCTCAATTCCTCTTGCCTTGAGCTTTGGAATAAGCAGGAGAAGCCTCATGCACAGCCTGGCCTTTCAGCCCCCTTGGAAGATCCAAGGAGGTGGCGGCCCAGCCCTGCCACTCGCTCCTGGCATGCAGATTTGAGGCAGGGGCTCCACTTCCCCCTTCTACCCTTGGTCCATTCCTCCTTTCATCCCCTTGGGGCTCCTTCCTCTGCTTGGGACATATCAGTCAGCTCCAAGAAGGAAAGAAGAAAGGGGAGATTGTGTCTCCCCTTCCTAGAGCCCCTCTGAGGGCCCAATGTTCACTTTAATCCTTAGAAGCCTTCAATTTTTTTAAGAAAAAAAAAAAATATATATATATATATATTTGTTTGGGAGGGAAAGGGGGGATTTTATTTGTTTTGATATGGGTGGGGTCTTGGCAGTCTTAAATGCTGTAATTCCAGCTGTGCCCCTCTGGGGGTATGGTTCTTCCAGGGGGTCTAGAGAACCAGGACCTCTCCCCACTGCAGGGAACTCCCTTTTCCCCTTTCCATCAAAATGTGCCCCTTACCCCTTTTCTATAAGGAATTAAGATTCTATGATTCTATAAAATACTGTACATTTTTGGAATTTTTTTTTTCTTAATTTGGGGTAGGCCTGGGTTTTGGAGCCATTGCCCTGGGTGGGAGAGTGAATGGAAGCGGAAAGCCCTCTTGGGGGAATGTTCTGGTCCCTTTCCCCATACTGAAATGGACTCAGTTGGAATAAATTGACCTATTTGTTTTCTATCACACAACACACTCTTCTGGCTGGCCTGTGTTTAGCAAGTTCTTGGTCTTATGGCAAATGTGTTGCCTGGGTCCTCACCTGCTTTCCCCCATCCGACCCCAAGGTCTAGACCACATTTCCTCCTGCTGGTAGGGTAAGGAATGGGGAGAGTGGTCACATCTCTCAGATCAGGCCCAGCTTCCCTGGTCAAGCATTTATTCCCTCCCACATTTAAGTCTCTGAAATCATGATTAAGTCCCTCCCCTGCTCAGGCCTAAATTTACCACTCTGGCTGAAGGAGGGGGCCTGCATTGCATCAGTCACCTGAAAGGTCCCATTCAGTATGAATAACGGTAAACATTCAAACCTCAAACCTCAGAAGAGAGGCCACACCCGCCTTTCCCCAAAACAAACAGACCATAGGTGTCTTGAGTGATTTCTGAGGCCAAGAACCTCCCCTCCTTTAATTGGGAAGTATTTACAATAGTAAAAAATAGAATCAGACCTGGGACACCCCTGCCCTCTGTCCCAATACCACCAGCAGATTCTTCCAGGGAGAGGTGGGAGCAGCTCTCCCCTGCACAGTGCCACTGCCAGAAAGCAATGAAGGAGTGCCCCTGCCCTGTGGGAAGGCAGGGAAGAGAAGCCCTGTATGACATTCCACTGGGAAAACAAGGTCTCTGTCTACCCGGAACGGGGGAAGGGGAATAGGACCTTTCATTTGGGATTTAGGGTGGGCATGGGTTACTTGCTGACAGCAACCTGGGAGAGTGAAGGATGAAATTTGGAAACACTGCATGTCCAATGTCATAGCAATGGGCTAGAAGGAGAATCTTGGGAAAGTGGAATCCTAGGAAGGGGAGATGGTTTCATGAGAGCAGGTAGAGGGGGGAACAGGAGGCTGAGAAGGGAAGGGTCGCTACCAATAGTGGGGAGGGCATGGATTCACAGACCCTATCTAAGAGAAAAGGACACAAGACACCATCCCATTCCAAGAATCAAGATAACCCAAGGAAGGCTGGTCTGGGATAAGAGATCTCCAGTGAGATAACCCCAAAAGACTGGAGTTCTCCATGGACCAAAGAAGGAGGGTAGGGGAGTAGAAATGTGAAGCCAGACCATCACATGGTTGGCTTCAAGAGTCAGGAATACCTTTGTTCCAAGGGGTGGGGATATGTAGGTGGCAGGTCCAATGGGAATCTCCCACACTGTTGTAGTGGAAGATTCTTAATGTAATGCATGACTGCAAGGGAAGGAAGGTGAGCAGAGGCCTGGTCTAAGGGAACAGGTCTGGGGAGCTGGGGGAGAAGATTCCAATGTGAGGAGGGCTGAGGGGGATGACTTCAGCATAGCAGCACTCTGGCCAATTCTTTACTCCCGGGGGGTGACCAAGCCTGTAAGAAGAAACAAGCAGACCAAGGGGGGTAGGGGAGGGAATGGGAAATCTCACACAGGACCATCGAATGCACCAGAAGGGGTGTGCCCCACAGGGAGGGACCATGGCTGTTGGCCAACCGTCCTGCTCAGGGCCACAGGCACGTGCCGCCAGCAGGGGGCAGTGTGCAGAGGGGAGATGATGGCAGTCCCTGGGGAAATGGCCAGGGAAGCCTCTATTTGGCCTTTTTGTCTAGTAGTTCCTTGAGCTCTTTGATCTGGGTCTGTAGCTCATCAATGGTCCCCAGATGCCGGGAGACCTCACGCTGCTGAGTCTGTAGGACTTCCACAGTCAAGCTTAGGGTGGCCAGCTCAAGCTGAAGAGATTCCAAGACCTGCCGATGCTCTTCCTCCTTGCGTTTGGTTTGCCCAGATTGGCGGATGTACTCAAGGACCAGGCAGGTGCCACCCACCAGGAAGATGGTGGCCTCGCCCAGCAGCTCGGCCCCAAGTTCTGCTGCGGCCTCCTCGTTCAGGGGTTTAATCGTAGCTCCTCGAAAGCCCAGGATCCGCATCTTGGTCCGCATTTCCACCCAGTGGTACACTACAGAGATGAGAGGGGGCTTGGCTGAGGCCAGAGCGGGGGGCCAGGGACAGAGAGGGCACTGACCACATCCAAGAAAGTGGACAAATTCCTTTCCCTCTCTGGACGTCAGTTTCCCCATCTGTGAAACCGAATTAGCCTCTAAGGTCCCAGTTCTAAAACTCAGTCTGTTTTGTAACCCTGGCCAAGTCACTTCCCCTCTGAAGAGACCTCAATTTCCTCTATGGTAAAGTGGACCAGACAGATCTTTCTAAAGAGGAAGGGGGTGGGGATGGGGGATGGGAGGAGAAAAACATGCTTCTGGAGAGCAAGTGTGCTAAAGCCTAGAGAGCAGGGGTTCTCAGCCTGGGGTCCACTGACTGTCAAGGAGAACTGGGAACAACTTCAGGGGATTGGTTGGTGAGCTGGTGAAATTGGGAGAAATGTCTTTCAATGGAATTGGGTCCCTTTGTAATCCTGCACACTCTGTTTTATGCATTTAAGGTCTTTACTCAGGGAAAGGGTCCATAAGTTCACCAGCCTGACTTCCCAAGGAACCATGACATAACCGAGGTCAAGATTCCCTGCCACAGATAGTGAATAAAATGCAGGAAGAAGAATGGTCCAAAAAGACCCCGAGGACACCCAGGGCACAAAGATCCAAGGATGGAGCGGGCAAGAGAACTCGGCCTCAGAGGTCTATACTCGGAGGCCACACAACACAGCAGCTAAAGCAAAGGCAGAAAGATGAGATGGGGACCACTAAGGCTTTCTAGAAAAGGGAAGGAGTGAGGCTGCTGGGTGTGGCAGAAGAGGAACACTGGATGTCAGGAAGCCACATTTACACAAGAACACTGATACAGTGGTGAAATGTGGTGGGAAACATCTGAGTGAAGATAAACCAGGCAGAAATATATCATGGTCCTCCCAGGCAGACAGAGGAAAGAGATAAGGAGTTTGGGGAAGAAGGGAGTGGCTAGCAGCTAGTGGCACAGTGGATGGAGAGCCAGGCCCGGAGTCTGAATCATCTTCCTGAGTTCAAATCCAGCCTCAGGCACTTCCTAGCTGTGTGACCCTGGGCAAGTCACTTGACCCTGTTTATCTCAGTTTCCTCATCTGTAAAATAACATAGAGAAGGAAATGGCCAACCACTCCAGTATTTGCCCAGAAAACCCCAAATGGGGTCACAAAGTCAGACATGACTGAAAAATGACTTAACAACAACAAAATGCTCATCTCAGCCTTCCCAAATTGGCAGGATATGCTGATCTGAACCCAACCATCATCAGCAAAAAAGGAATGGTTGCTTTAGTGGAAAAAGAAGAATCTTGCAAGACAAGTGATTGTTCTAACTCTTAATGTGAGGGCAGCACGGAGGCAAGTTTGGGATCATCAGAGATCCAGCTTCGAAAAGATTCTCCCTCCCCAGCTACAACATCCCATCGTGGAAGCCAGTCCAAGCTAAGTTGTGGAGACAGAGTCAGTCCCTGGGAGTGAATGGTATGACAGGGCCTCCCAGAGCACCGATCTACAATCTTAGCTGGCATTCAGGGGGCCCAGGAGGCCAGGCCCTGCCGTGGGGAGGAGGGACACACTGAAAAGCCAGACTGTGTCCTGATGAGGACAGCCCTCAGATCATCCTCTCTGTGGTCTAGTGGAAGGAAGTGGAGAATGGTTAACTTAAAAGAGAAGATTCGTGCAGGGACAAGATAGACTTTGAAGAGCTGTCACTAGGAAGGGGGTTCCTTATCTTGGGAGGGCAAAGCTGGGCACAGTGAGGGCACCACAGGTGGATTCCCCATCATGGGGCATCTACAAGCCATACTGTATGTAAAAGGGGAAGACAACCATTCAGATCGGGTGGAACTGGAGGCCTCTTCCAGCTTCTTGGGCTCTGCATGTCCATGAAACAATCCCAAAGAGGAGAAGAAGAGGGTGTCTAGAGGGCCATACAGGAATGTATTGACACGTCAGAAGATGGAGGCAAGGTCAAGCAGAATCCCACAGAGACAGTGCAAGGAACAGAAACTCTCAGAATAATACAAACCTTACATGGAGAGTGGGGGCAGCAAAAAGGCTTTAGAAATCTATATTGGGGGAAAGAGGAGGCTAAAAGGGGAAAGAACATTGCCTGGGGGCAGCCAGAATGCTGATGGGTCTAAAGCGAAGAGCTGACCAGCCTAAGTGTGCTTAGATTTGTCCTGCCAGAGACATTGATCTTTGTACTGGAAGGGTCAGGACAAATGGCTGATATGGAGAGGAGAGCCCAGGTAAATGAGTGGCCAGCAAGAGGACACTGGGCTGCCCTTGACAACAGAGGCCCCCGCAAACCGTTTCTGGGAAGATTCCAGAACTGAAAGTGCAGTATGGGATGCCTGAGTGGTCTGTAGAAGACTGTGGCAGACAGAGGGTCACCAGTTCAGGAATAGGGATGGGCAAATGTTCTGCAAAGTAGAGGCTCCTCAGCCAGGCTGAGAAAGAACTGGTAGATAGTCATTCATGGTCTCATGACCATTCCAAGGGTCTGCAGCAGTGTGGCCCCAGAATCTGTGATTACATCCACAATCAGCATAGTCAGAAATCCTTCCCCACTGTGGGGGTGACCCCAAACCAGGGGGGATGGCTAACCCCTGGCAGCGGTGCCTGGCTTGGGGAAGCTGGGGAAAGGGGGTTGATTGAGGAGCTGTCCATCCACAGCTCCGTTGGTCACTTAAGACAGGTTTACTGACAGACAGCCCTCAAGAAAGGGGCCAGAACCGAACACAGAGCGCCGGGGCTGGGGCTTGTGCTGGGCAGACCGACCTCTGAGGCCAGGGAGGGCTTTTTTCCAAAGAGAATGCCGGGCTCCTCTCTGTTCCACGGGGGTCCCGGGGCTCTGCCCTTAGCGTGGGAGGCTCATCTGGACCCTCTCCCTGGGCTGGGCTGGGGTGAGCAGAGAATCTGAAACTACTCCTTTAGAAGGTGACAGAAAGCTGGACTCTGGAACTCAGTAAGCCCTGAGTTCAAAACTAATATCAGAAGCTTACTGGCCAGGCAATCATCTCAGCCTCAGTTTTCTCGTCTGCAAAATGGGGGTGACAGCATCCCCTCCCTCCCGGGTGCTGTGATGAGGTGGTGTGTGCAAGCCCTGCAAACTTTAGAGCTCCCTACAAGCGCCCGGATAAGGCTTGGCTCCAAGCTCGCCGCTGTCCCTAAAGACCTAATGCTATTTTCTCCCATTGGTTCACCGCTACACCTTTAGAAATGAGGGCGGTGGGCATCAGAGAGGGTCGACCACTTCCCTAGGGCCACACAGCCCCTAAGGGGAGGAGGTGGGGCTGGAACCCAGGGCCATTCCCCCTGCACCCCAGGAGGATCGGTGAAGAGGACCCACGGGATGCTTGGCAATCTCCCCAGCTAAGTCCTCCCCTCCCCACCCCGAGGTCCCACTAACCCCGAAGCCCCGCCCCGCCTCTGTCATTCCTCCGACTCAAAGTCAAACTTGCCCGCCCTTCTAGCCTCTCCGTTGGTTAGCGTTACAGTCCATCCCAGCATTACGACTCCCTCATTGGCCAGCTGTGCCTCCACGAGGGCGTGGGAGAGAGGAAGAAAGGAAGAGCCGGGGCGCGGAGGACTCCAGCCATTGGCCAGCGCAGAGAGCACGCGGCGCTCCCATTGGGTTAGCTGGCCGTCCGGAGAGGAGGGGAAGAGAACGAACAGACCTGCCTCTCCGGGGCGCGACAGCCTCTCCTGATTGGCCAGAGCGGGTCGCGCACCGCTTCGCGATTGGCCATTCAGGTCGGAGGGGAAGGAGGGCAGAGGGCGGGGCTCGAGGTCCGGAAAGAACCATCGTGGGGAACGGGAGGGGAATTCTAGGGGTCCGGCTTACGCTGGGCAGGTGGCAGGCAGATGTAGGTCCGAAAGAAATGGCTCCGGCGCGCCCCCTCCTTAATCCTTTGGGCCAGCGGTTTGCTCAACTGCCGCACGCCCAGGTACAGCAGCTTCGCCATGGGGAACGCGCCCACCACCATCTTGGCGGCCGCACGTGCGTCAGGACCAGGCCCGGGGACAGTGGGGCGTGAGCCCTGGGCGCACGCGCGCGTCACCAGCGTAGCCGGTTAGCCGTGGGCGGGGTGGGAGCCTGTGCGCACGCGCCCCTCGTCAGTGAGGGCGCTGTGGCGTCAGCACGCCCCGCCAGACGCTGCGGGCCTTAGCCCTCATCAATATGTAAATGAGCCTTGTTCCGGTGGAGGCGGAGGCGGAGGCGGGGGCGGGGAAAGCTCACAGGTTCCTTAGGGAGTCGGACCGGCCACTGTGATGTCACGAATATTGACCGTGACGTCATGCCCTATGAGCCGATTAATTAGTGATGATTACCAGGGAGTTTGGTGTTCACAGGTTGAATCTCCCATTGACCCCAGCAGCCTGGAAGGGGAGTGTCTCCCATCACCCACCCCCACGGGCCTGGGGACAAACCCGCGCCCTCCCCTCATTTCTCCTCCCTCTAACCCCCTCCTCCTTTCCAAACCCTGTCTAGCGTTCTTCCCCCCTTGTCCTTTCCCTTACCCCCTCCCCCTCTCTCTTCTCCCCTTCCTCTTCCCCCTTCCCCCTCCCTTCCCCTCTCCCCCTCTCCCCTCCTTTCCCTTCTTCCCCCTCC